>OX578140.1:18039413-18169413 GCA_951213105.1 Amaurobius ferox
GAGAAATGGAAAATGGAATGGAGCTCCAGTTTAATGGTGTTTCTTTAGAATTTGTTTTGCAGTATAGTTTTCAGATATATTTTGAGGGATTTTTGTTGCTGAAGAAGTTTAAGATGGTATTTTTGATGAAAAGTATACTGTGGAGGGAAGGATGATTAGGCTTTGAATAAATAAAAATAATGAATAAAAAAAAATGTATAAAATCCGAAAACAAATGGAAATTTATACAATTCAAATACTATAATTGGATTTATTATATTTGAATAAGTTTTTCATAACACAAATTAGTGTATTTATAATTATTTCTTGGAATTTGTTTTGCAGTACAGTTTTCAGATCTATTTGGAGGGATTTTTGTTGCTGAAGAAGTTTAAGATGGTATTTTTGATGAAAAGTATACTTTGGAGGAAAGGATGATTAGGCTTTGAATAAATAAAAATAATGAATAAAAAAAAAATTGTATAAAATCCGAAAATAAAAAGAAATTTATACAATTCAAATACTATAATTGGATTTATTATATTTGAATAAGTTTTTCATAACACAAATAAGTGTATTTATAATTATTTCTTGGAATTTGTTTTGCAGTACAGTTTTCAGATCTATTTGGAGGGATTTTTGTTGCTGAAGAAGTTTAAGATGGTATTTTTGATGAAAAGTATACTTTGGAGGAAAGGATGATTAGGCTTTGAATAAATAAAAATAATGAATAAAAAAAAAATTGTATAAAATCCGAAAATAAAAAGAAATTTATACAATTCAAATACTATAATTGGATTTATTATATTTGAATAAGTTTTTCATAACACAAATAAGTGTATTTATAATTATTTCTTGGAATTTGTTTTGCAGTACAGTTTTCAGATCTATTTGGAGGGATTTTTGTTGCTGAAGAAGTTTAAGATGGTATTTTTGATGAAAAGTATACTTTGGAGGAAAGGATGATTAGGCTTTGAATAAATAAAAATAATGAATAAAAAAAAAATTGTATAAAATCCGAAAATAAATAGAAATTTATACAATTCAAATACTATAATTGGATTTATTATATTTGAATAAGTTTTTCATAACACAAATTAGTGTATTTATAATTATTTTTTGGAATTTGTTTTGCAGTACAGTTTTCAGATCTATTTTGAAGGATTTTTGCTGCTGAAGAAGTTTAAAGTAGCATTTTTGATGGAAAATATAGAGGGAAGGGTGGTTAGGCTTTGAATAAATAAAAATAATGAATGAATAAAAATTTGTATAAAATCCGAAAATAAATAGAAATGTATACAATGCAAATACTGTAAATGTAAAATTTTCATAGCACAAATTAGTGTGTTTAAACTTACACAATAATAATTTCAATGTAGTTATATTTTTTATGATCATATAATTTTGTTCTCAACTCATTTTATTTTTATCCAAAAACCTCAGTTAGATTTTTTTAAAAGGAAGATTACTGTTATTCCCCGTTTATTGATCAATGTTAGCACTTAATGTCATCTCTGCAATGCACATATTTTACAAGGACTTTGTAGATCACCAGAATATATGATTTTCAACTACATCACAGACAAGAGACATATTGTAAGATCTTCTCATAAAACAAATGTCAAAAATCCTTACCACACTATTGACTGTATGTACCTATTCATTAATACAGTACAGCGTCGGGATTGACGTCACATTAAGCCATTAAGTCCATCTATAAAAATGACCTTCATTTTGCCTGTAAATCTTGTTTCCTTTCCAGTAGAATAACTCAGCAGTGAAAGTAAGAAACTCAACGTGATTGCTTCAATAGGGAAAACGAATAGGTCCGATTAAAATATCCATGAATGATATAACTTAAGTCTTTTACGCTTTTGAATATTCATATTTAGTATTCTCGTTATTTTTAGTTCTACTCAAGACAAGAGTATTTCGATGTTCTATTTTAAAAGGATGGTTAAGTATGAGTTGATAGAAAAATGCTTTTAGTTCACAATACTCTTTAATATTCGGATAATTATTTCCAAGTTTTATTAATAGACTACAATATTATTTTACTTATAATAGTATAGTATAGGAAAGAATTGAATTGGGTCGAAATTTAAAACTCGAGTTTTCGAAAAATTTGCTATTTCGATATATTTATAAAAATCGTAATTTCCACCTTGACGATTTAAAAAAGAATCTAATCAATCCAATTGCAATTTATTAAAAGGTTAAAAAAATTAATAACGTAGAAAATGTAATACATCTATATAATTAAATTCCCTTTTCTTATTCTTAAATTCCATCTTCCTTATCCCTTTTCTTTATGAGAATGTCTTTTCACTTGTAAGTAATAAAATAAGTGTTAAATAGATTTTAATTCGTTCAGGAATAATAAAGCACTTTTATCAATTTTCATGTTTAAACGGAGTGGGAAAATTTTGTTTACTTCACATTATTAAATAATTTAAAATCAAATTTGGTTGTCGAATGATTTTGAACGATGTCCAGGTATTTCGAGCAAAGACAGGTAGTATTCCAATTAATCTAAGATAAACTTTGGGCAACCTCGAAACCAAAAGATATTTGAATAAAATATCATAAATGGTAGAACTAAAATGTATTTTATGAAGACTGAGCCTTAGTTTGCTAATTTGCAATGGGCATATTAAGAAAATCACTGTTTCCTAACAAAAGTGCATAATTTTTAGTATCGGCAATTTGTTGAGGGGAAAATTTGGGGAAAAAGGAAAATTTTGTAATGACAACTGACGGAAATTTCTTCAGGATCAAATACTGCCAATGGCCAGAAATAAATACAATGAGAAATTTTATCTATTGTTTACATCGATTTTTAAATACTTTTATCCATTAATAAGCCGAAGTTCTTATGCACATAAACAAGGCATGAAATGACCTCATCTGAAATTTGTTGAATGACCTTAAGATGTCATTTTTCGCTCGGTTCAATGACCTTTGTGAGTGCGAGAAAAAATACCCTTTCTATAAATCTTACTTCCTTTCTAGTGGAATGACAATGGCAGTGAAAGTCCGTTCGATAAGAGAGTGATTCGAAGTTGAGGAATAAGCAAATTGATGGGAAGAAAATGTTTTTGAATGATATAATGTAGTATTATGTTTTGGTCATATAAGCATTTTAAATATAATGGTCAAATAATTGTCAGTCAAAAATAATTAAATGTTAAATTCATATATAGGAGTTATGTTATAATTTATATTAACATTTCAGTATACACCAAAAATATTTTTCTATTTTTCTATATATATATTATGCCCAATACAAAGACAGTTAAAATCTGTAAATTATATTTAATAACTAATGGTTATAAATATTATTAGCATTATATATATATATATATATATATATATATATATATATATATATATATATATATATATATATATATATATATATATATATATATATTAGTCAAGAGATTTTATCTTGTGAAAACCTTGTAAATAATATATTTTTTCCATAAGGTTTCAATGCCAGAAAAACGTTGCAAAATAGCTCCTTAGGGACATAGTTACGAGAAGCTTAACTAATGAATCTTTTTCCTCTCATGTACTTATAGTAAATCTTAATTCCTTCTAACAACTCTCGCCTATTTTTAAGATACTGCGTTAATTGGTTTGTCTCAGATTATCCCATTAAATCTAGAAGTGAGATATATTGGTTTGTTACGGTAAGCAATATAAAAATAAACTAGAGTTTTGTCCAAAAAAAAAATATGCAAATGTGATATTTAAAAGTACTATAAGTATAAAGTGTTATGATTAAATTGTGAAATCTTATGTTACATGCATGATTTTACCCACCATCTGGCAAATTTGAATGTTGTGAAAAAATACTATATAGGAGAAGTCTTTCTCTCCGTCTATCTGTCTGTAAAATTTGGCTCCAATATGTATGCAATTATGATCGTGAATTTAACTAAATTGCAGACTTTTGGAAAATGTCAACACATTTACTAAAATGACGGAAAATTAAGAAAAATTACGCTGAAATAATGAAAATAACTTCAAGTTGAAAGGAATGTAATGTATTGTAAAATTAAGCTTTTTTGATAATTTCTGTTGCTTTGTCAAAATGTATATTCTGGATGCGTTTCACTCTTTGTGGGACAGACAGGTTTTGTTAAGGGTCTATATGTTTTGGAAATTATTTGCGTTTTGTAAAGAGTATGGTATTGTAATTATTTTTCGATGGCGAGTCGTAGAAGAATTAAGACTATTGATTGGAAAAGATGTGCCACTTGCTTTCATAATAGTCTCGAGCGCTTGTGGGCCTGGGACGCATGCGTCCGAGGATATTATGAACGCAAATGCTACAGGTGGGCGAATAAAAGGGAATATTTAAAACTTTCTATGCACCCATTATATGGCGGGCTTACCTAGTAATAAAATGATAAAATGAATAGATTAATTAGATTTCCTCGTGAATATATCTCTCGGAAAATCTAAAATGTTCATTGTTTTTAACGATTTTAAATCATGTAACATAATTTTGAATGAAATCGCCTAAATATCTCGAGATATACTATGGGAGTAAAATGTATATTTCATAAACCGCTCGTAATAATTCTGAAGCAAAATTGTCCATTTATTTTTGGTAAAATTATTTACACATTGCATCCACTTATTTGTCTGTGAGCATATTTCTTTTAATGTTTTCTATTGAGATTAGAGAAAAAAACATGCATTATCTTAAGAACAATGCACATTCAACTTTTATAAATTTCAATTGTTTTTACAAAATTCCTTATAAAATGACTAGTTTAATAAAAGTTATTTTTCGATATAACATTTATTATTTCTGATATAATAGTTATTTTTTCATAACATTTCTAAATTAAAATTGTTCAAAACGTTAAAGGATTTTCCTTGATCTGATGTTTCTGAAAATAAATGCGCCTCTCTCACTTATCAAAATAAAATATCGTTACTATTTGCATTGCATAATTTATCCCCAAATACGTCGCAACCACAGACTCATGACAGAAAAATAAATACACAAACATAATTAAGAATCAAGAACTAATGTGCTCAATACATGATATTCCTGATTAAAAAATATCAATATTAAAGAGAACATAATGGCATTAATCATTCCTCTTACCACTCAATCGCCTTAAAAATCATTAAGCGTATTTATCTTATGTTAGGCTTAATGATACTGATAAAATAAGATTGCTTTATATTTTTTTCAGGGATATCACGCTACCTATGAAATGAAATCTGATGTTGCACATTTACATTCAGAAGTATCTCTACAGTATATGAACATTAAAATTAATTTAAAATGTCGCAATTGAAAAATATATATTATTTAAAGCCATTTTAAGCTTTCAAAAGCTAAAATGTTTAAGTATTTTGTAAATTATTTAAACTTTTAATATGGAGCAAATAATTTGGAACCATAGATATGAGTAACCATATTATCCTATATAAAATCAGACAAGCATAAAATAATAACTACATATAATTCATTTTTTTATTCCTTTAGCCATGCTCACAAACACTTATCAAAACTCCTTTATTTTTTCTGGAGATTAATAACCTTAATCTCAGAAAAAAATTCTGGTCATTAAACATATATAAGATTTAAGTTATTCCAGTCATGATACACAATTAATTACAGGATACGTTCATTATTCTTTCCTTCAGGAAAAATATTTTATTTATATTTTGTGGGACGATAATCCAGGATAATGAATATCAGAGAAATTAGAAACCGTGCACCAAGTTCTGATAGCCCCGTATATTGGATAAAGAAAAGGGCTTTGATACATAGAACTAATCAGAAAAGAAATAATGAGTGGAAAATATTAAATATAATAAATATGAAAATAAATCTGATAGGTAATAGTAATTTATCCAAAATAAATTGCGTTCTGGAAGTTTAATTAGGAATATATTTGATAAGTATAATTTCGAGCAAATTTAGATGAAATGCAGACAATTAACAGAAAATATTTCAAATTAGTATGAAATTAGATAAAACTAAATACTTTTCGAATTACATTTACAAGTTCTAGTAAATTAAAACGAAAGTAAAACGCATAGTATATAATAAATGATATACTATACAGTAAAATGAATAGCAAATGCTTCGTAGATATTTTTGGTTATTTTGTGGGGAGTGTTAAAGATGAGTTTGATGCACTAATGCATATTATACGCACAATTATATTATAAAATTATAATAAAAATTAGATGATAGAATCATATTGCCTCAAAATGAAATACCAATGGATAAACACGATGCATAAATATAGAATGCAACAGTTTCACATGGTTCTGTGAAAAAATCACAATTTGCAGAATATTGCCTTAAAATATATTAGCTTTGCTTCTAATGCATTAAATATAATTTACAAATAACATATTCTACATCCTTTGATAATTAGTACGTTTTAATTTAGTATCAAATAATGTGATGAAATATGTAAGAGAAATTCGGCATCTCTCTAAAAAAAAAAATATTTGGTTTTCACACCCACAGCTGAGTGGTTAAAATTTTTTATTTTTTTTATTTAGATTTGTATTCCACCAATAGACAATCCAAACTACAAATAAATATTTAAATAATATATATCTTAACTTTCTGGCAATGACAGATGTGGTTCGTAAAGTAGGCAATATTTAGTCCAATTGTCTTCATTTCAAACATTTTATCTTGGAACATTTTTCAACTCGAAAAGAAATAATCTTTCACTTCACTATTACAAAATACTTTTTCGAAATTTTCAGCTATATTTGAGAGGAAATCAAACAGTTTCTTATTTATCTTGCAATTTATTACGCAGAAATTACTTTCTCAATGTCCTATTTAATGAAAATTAAACTTTTTATTTCCTTTAAAGTAGTACTAGAGGAATGAAAAGAAGTTAAAAAATGCACTCTAAGGGAACTTGTAAGATATTTACCATTCTAATAATAAGTACTTCCTCTCAATATATATATAAAAAATTATTACTTAAAAAGTGGAGACTGATTCACTTCAATTGTGTTGTAACGTTACGACAATTTCCGTGAAGAAGAAAACTTCAACATATTCGATGGGGTTTTTTTTACCTTATTTTTTTCTGCTGCTCTCCAACTTTCTTTTTTTACTGTCGAAGAAAATTCCTAAGAGTTCATTACTTGGATAATAGGGAGCCAAACAACGAGCTGAATGTCTGCTATGCATTCAGGATCTGATGAAGAGAATCTGTCTGAATGATAGGCATACCACTATTGAGCTATACAGCTTTCAAATAATTTGCAATGAGAAAGACTCATCTAATTCTTGCAAAATATTTTATTTTAGGCAGATATACCTAGCGTTGTTCATGATTTAAAATGTATGAGCATTTTAACAGTTTTCAAAATCATAATTGTTTGCAAATTGTATATATCTCCAATATACAGGGTATCCCAAAAACATTGACCTCCGCTTTTATTCCTTAAATATTGATCTTAGACTATATAATAAATTACAATGTTGCGGAGAAAAAGGTACAGAATTTTATGAAATCGATTAAAATTTTCAAGGGAATTAAATTTTAAGAAATACAAATTTTAAATTTTTATACGGCCCCTATACAAGAACATTTCCAATGAGTAAAATGTGCTCCATACACTAATAAGGTGATGTACAAAATTTTAGCATTTTATCATAAAAAGTCCCAGAGATATGAAAAGACAAAAATCCTGACTTAAACTAGTTTTCGATGCATCGACATTTGATAGTGCACTTTTATCACTGCAAGGATATTTAAATCTTCTTAGAACTTCATTACATGGATAATATTTGTGAAACAGTGATACATGCACTGATGATATGATAGCTATATGTACTATTCTTGTATCTCTGTGTAGTCCATATCTGTTGAAGATAAAATGCACAATAAAGTTGATTTTGGTGTATTATACATGAATATTCCAAGGAAATTCTTCAACAATCAATTGTATTATTTCTTGCGCTCCTTTCAGCAGTACTGAATGTTTTTGAAGTGTTCAACAATATGAAATGTTCAGCAGTACTTGTATACCAGACGTGTCACAATGGATATGGATAGACAAATTATAGCTAAAACCCTGCCACACGTGTGACGTATTTACCAGTTGGTGACTAAAATCACAGGTTGGTGTTTTT
Organism: Amaurobius ferox; assembly: GCA_951213105.1. Lineage (NCBI taxonomy): Eukaryota > Metazoa > Arthropoda > Arachnida > Araneae > Amaurobiidae > Amaurobius > Amaurobius ferox. The sequence goes on from OX578140.1 coordinate 18,047,542, forward strand.
AGTCACCAACTTGCCTGATTGGGTAAGTACTTGATGGATTTGGCACCTGATTGGGTAATATTGGAAGATCGGCGAGCCACTAAAAGTCAGCGTTTCTCTTATCTAAGGTTGTACAAAGAATCAAAGATGGCAATGTGTTCATAAATTTGCAAGTTGAATAATTACATATTAAATCAACCAGAATCAGATTATTAGAGATAAAATCCAAAACCCAAAAGTAGGTGAATACTTGCATTCCAGGGAATAAAGAAACAGCGGATAAGAATAAAAGATAAAAAACCATCAACCGAAACAGATAGATGCAAGTAGGAAGTGGTCCAGCAATAACAAAGAGTTCCCATTTCAAGAAAAAGCGGCGATAAATCCGTGTGACAAGTGTTTTGATCGCCTAAGACAATCTTCTTTCTTTCCTCTCTTTTTCTATCTGGAGGGTTTTTTAGGGAAAAAAAAGAGGTGGGGGAGACCAAAATCCTTCGGACAAGGATAAATTGTCTCCTGTATAAGAGAAAGAGGGGTGTTATGGGGTGTGCCAATCGTTTGTTCCATTGTTTTCGCAGGGATTGATAAAAATACATGGAGTTGGGTTAAGAAAAGGAGTAGTATGATTGATAAGTGAATTATGGTTTCAGCTGCGTGACATTTGGTGTAAGTGGCTGTGTCTTTCAATGTTCTTTGGGGAATGTCAAAATTGAAAGATTGATAAGCAAGGAAAAATGCCAAATTAATATATGGAATAAGCTCGAGTTCTAAAGACCGCCCTTTCAATCCAATAACTAGTAGAGTTATCATAATTGTGCTGGAACATAATTGTTGAATAATTGCTTCCTGACAGCAGCAAGTAAAAAATAATGTAAGTTAAACTCATGGAAATGTATCATCATTGTTACTTTTTACTCACCCTCGTCATAATGTTAAAGATTAACTCGGTTTGCAACAAGGTCTATGTGGTGCAGATGAGGATTAATTCGATTGAAAGTAATAGTCTAAAATACTAGTACATTCTGCACCACTGCCAATCGTCCTAGTAACCTCCTTACGTGCTGTATCAGCCATTCAATGAGCTTCAATCTCTACCAATGCCCTAACGTGCAGTACCAATTCCCTAATGACCTACTACTACGTGACCCTACCAATCACTTACATATTGATCTTTAATAATATGGAGCACGAATGTGGTTACTAATCAAAATGATACCATGGAATGGACTAAAAGTCAAATGGTATGAAAATCCCAACCTTGGCAAAAGAATTATTTGTCTGCAAGTAAGTTCTATGCGGTGATTTTTCTATATATATGTAAACAGAGAAAACATAAAATGCAGCTTTCTTGGAGATCAGTTCAGAAAGGCAACTGAACATAAGTAAAATATTTTATAAATTGAGTTTCATATTTACTCATAAACTGTTACACCAACGGGCTAACTAACAGAGATTTTACTAGTTATAGTAACTGTTTATTTTTAATAGCTTTTATCTTCATATTACGAAGCTAAATCTTTTGTTAGAAAATAGGAAGGCATTTTCCGACCACATTTATGTCAAATGAGCGAGTGATAAATGATTCTGGCTAGTACCTAAGTTTTTAGAAAATAATACACAAAATACTTTGTATGGAAATAAAAAGTTTTATTATATTTCAAAATATCCGTCTTTAGCATTAAAACATTTTTTAATTCGAATAAAGTAATTTTCGAAAGAGTTATGCTATTCAGAAATTTGTATAGCATAAATATGTAATTTATAAACTTTAACTGCTTGTGAGCTATTAAATCGTTGATCAGGCATTTTATTTTTGATTATTGGGAACAAGAAAAAAAAATCATTTGGTGCTAAATTAGGCGAATAAGGACAACTATTCATTAAATCAATGTTTTCATGCTTTAAATAATTAATAGTTTGAAATGCAGTATGTGAGCTTGCATTGTCATGATGAAGAATGATGCGACGCTTCATGTAATTTTTTCTGATTTGAGTAACTATTTCTGGCAAACAAAATGCCGTATATCAATCAGCATTTACTGTTCTACGATCCTCTATAGTAACAGTTGCAACATAGTCGGATTTATTAAAAAACGAATCAATCATTTTCTTTGGCCTGCCGTTATGAGTGTTATCAAATATAAGAAGCTAATCGGCTCCATTAATGTTTAGATTAAAAAAAGCACTTTATCACAATAAATATTTTTAAAATGGCTGTTACTACCTGCTAACGAATTTTCGGTTCGGATGGTTTAGCTCTGCTTGAATTTATTTTTGCCTGCTTTGTTTCAGCTCGTTCTTGGCGATTGTTAAGGGCGCATACTTTTCTTTTGGCTCGAGGAAGGAGACTATAATGCCCCCGAAACAACTGCAGTCACATAAGTGATATATGCCTCCTTTCTTCAAGGACGTATTGTGAATTATCAGCACATTATCACCAGATTTTGCATTCTATTCACTCATTTTAATCAAAGTTTCTCATTCTTTATGACCAAAGCAAGAAAGTTTACAGGTTATAAAACTCTAAACAAGAGTTAATTTTATAAATTTACTCAAATACTTGCATTGGCCAAACTACATTTATAGTAGTAGTAACTAACAGTGCTACATAGTTATATAAGTATAGTAACTGCATCAGTATAGTTACTGTACACGGACCAGGGTACTTTGTAGAGTTTAACATTTACTTTTCTTCATGACAATAGTCCGGAATGTGAAATTGAAGCCAGATCTTTTTGATTTTGCTCAATTATGCCAATTACACCACTTGACCGAAAGTTTCGCAACCCGTTAGGAATTACCTAGAATTTATCTTACAACCTCTTCTTCGAAATATGCTAAGAGGTAACAATAAAGGCACAGTCCTGGTCACCACTACGCCAAATTTTAACTAGTGATTTAGTTGTAAGGAATTGCATTTAATGTTCTTCACAATTTGCTGAAACCGGGAATTGGACAAGTGCCTCCTTGAGGGCTTCTTTGTCTTCCAGTCGTTTTAACAACTATGCTTGTTTTAACAGCTATGCTTGTTTTAACAGCTGTACTTGTTTTAACAGCTTATGGCCATGTAAAGAATTCCTCTAATTATTTTAAATTTTTCAAGTTTTAGATAAAATCAGCATGGTCTCAATCCGAAACTTTCATCACCACACCAATTTTTGCTCATTTGCCAATTGCAAAGTATTAGATTTAATTTCCCAACAAAATAACAATCAACATGAGCTTGGGATCAATTCCGCGTCTCCTGAATTATTTCCAGTTTTGTTACCAGCTACACCACTCCGGCTAGTAAAGAATTACATTGAATAATTTGAAATTTATTTATAAAAATAGCTTTTGATATCATAGACTTTCTTAAAGGTAATACGAAAGCAAAATTTTATGTGCTACGCGTGTGCAGAATTAAACATGTTACGTATCTCCCTCCTTGCAAAAATATTTAGTTTCGTTTGATATTCTGCTGTGTTTGCCTCTTATAGACAGCTTTTCGTTGGGTCAACACTAGAAGTCTCCCAGACGATATAAAAGTCTTCAATTTCATTGACAGAGAAGGGGATGCTCCTAAAAAACGAATTCGCCTATAAATGAGGCCAGAACACATTTTCATTGATATATTGATGTATATCTTGAACTCAATAAGTGTGTGATTTATAAAGAGTTAGATATGGACTTTTGAAATTGAATTCCTTTTGATTAAATTATTTCACACGGTTACATTATCCTGAGAAAAGTTTGAAAAGAAAAGTTAGGCGAGATCACGGAGCGAATTTCCAAACATGATTTTAGATGAAAATTTTGTCTTATAAAGTAAAATGTCTTCGCATTGGCCTATTCCAGCATATTATGTAGCTCGTTGTAAAATTCATAAATTAAGAATTTCAACAACAATTCCATTACAACCTCAACTATTGGTACGATTAGGAAAAATAGGTTTTATTTCGAAATGACCGTAAAAAGTCCACAAAATCTAAAATTAAAGACCAAATTTTCTTAAATGTATTAATTCAATTTTGTTTGTTTCAAATGTAGTTTCTAATAACTACACGAAAAAAAAAAATAAGTCTATTAACCCCGGATAAATCGATTCCAAGATATTTTAGATTTCAGCATTTTTCTTTTTTTGACTTCACAGCTTCATAAAATGCGATGTCGCTAAATGAAAAAAGGAAATTATTTCATACCGGCAAATTGGTTTCAATTTCAAATAAATTTCCACATTATATCTTATTTGATAAGATAAAATCTAATGAATGCGCTTTGAAAATGTAGTCATGTGCTGCCAATATAAGATTTTTTATTCACACACCTGCATTTTAAACTTATTATAGTGATTTTGTACTGCAACTTTCAGAGCATACCAATTGAATATACTTTAAATACTTCCCTGAAGAAAGCAGGCATATGTCAATTAGGTGACTATAATTGTTTCGAGGGCATTTTAAGCGGGCTTAAAAGGTCCTCGAAACACTTGTAGTCAACACTAGTGTTTTGCAGTTGATTTCAATAGAATTATTTTGCTCCTTGCATAAATTTCCGGAATCTTCTGCTACAAATATCAGTTAACTCAATGATTCCAACAAGGACCCGTCTATTTATTAGGATGCGCTGTTTGCATCGTTACCGATGTAATTATTTTGCTCTAATTTGTATAAATTTCCTTAATCCCTTTCTGCTACAAGTATCAATTGAATCAATAATTCTAACAAAACGCCGTTTTTTGTTAGCATGCCCTGTTTGCTTTGTTAAAGATATAATTCTTTTGCTTCAATATGCATAAATTCCCGGAATCTTCTGTACAAGCATCAGTTACATCAATGATTCCAACAAGGGGTCTCCTATATGTTATGTCCTGTTTGCTTTATTACCATTGATTTTGCTCAGCAGCAGCTTTTTTTTTCTAATTTATATCCCCTATTTGAATAATTTTATTTTATGCACCCACTTCCCCCAATTTATGAATGCCCCTTCATTCAATGCACCCCGTGTAGAATTAACACATCAAAATACACGACTGCGTCCTTTTTTGGCTTGCAACTCTGCTTTCCCAAAATATCGTTCACTTTCTAAAGCACCGAAACGGTGACACCAAAAATGCCGACAATAAAAAGCAATAATTCCGAAAATATTTTATTCGTCACAAAAATTTAACGGGTTGAAGAAGAATCTTTCAAGCCTCAATTTCATCTTTCTTGACATTTACGCATTCAGGAAGAATCCATTTCTCGTATATTCTTGATCCAAAAATTTTACCTTTCCATATATATATATATATATATATATATATATATATATATATATATATATATATATATATATATATATACCCCGTATTCTGAGCCCCTCTCCTTTGATATCGATTGGTGGTCAAGGCGGCGTTCTTTTGAAGTGACCCTCGAAATCGTGTCCGGCATTCCATACGGATGATCGAGGAAGAGGGGGCTCGCGGTAGACACCTGGTGTCCCCCCATCCTTCTTCTCCCCATCCTCCCTCCAAGGAACGTCTCTGAGCAAAATCCTAGAAAATGAAAATCGGACCTCAACTTTCTACAGAAAGGGGGATGATTCTATCTTTTATTCAGTACACATCATGGCTGAGATTTTGGGAGACATTAAAGAAAAACTTTTAATTTTCTCGTCGATTTTAAAATAGGTATTTTCGAGGTATTTGTGGGAGGGAAGTTTTTTCATGATATTTCCGCATTTCTTTGACAATAAATATCGACACTGTTACTTCTGGAACGTAAATATGAATTAAAAGGTGGATAAAAAAAACAATGTGGAGGACGATTTCAATCGCTAAATTAACTTCAGGTATATATACATATATATATATATATACATACAGACAGGTTGATTAAAAAAAGATGGGCAAACCTTTACGAGGTGGTAGTACACACCAGACCAAGCATTTTTCGTCATAGTTTACAGGGTCGGAAATGAAAAGTAAAGGCGTTACAGGTCACTTATTCTTTAGTAAATTTAAAAGCATCATTCTGGTTGAAGAAGAAAACCATGTATGCAGATTATCATCTGGGGAAGGAAAAGAACTCTTATGTAAATTTTCGTAATTCGTCGAGAGGCAAGGAACCATCTGAACGTCACTTTTCCGGGTCGATGGATTGGGCGAGGTGTTCCTATAGCTTGGCCTCCCCAATCTCCCGATCTGTAGTGTCTTGACTTCTCTTTGTGAGGATATCTCAAGAGTCTCGTCTATGACACTCCCCTTGAATCCGAAGAGGAAGGCGTCTCCAGAATTTCGGCTGCTGCTGCCGAAGTGCGCAACATGCCTGGTATGTTCGAGAGGGTTCGCCAATCTCTGCATCGCCGCTGTGAGACGTGTATTCGGGATGGCGTTACTGTAATTATTGTTTATTAAATGTCATTTTATAACTTCGAATTAACGTCATTTTATAACTTCTATTTTGATTGCAGTATATTTGGTAGTTATCTCTTCATTCTTTGGTATGTTATTACTTTATATAATTTTTGAGAATGGCAACACAGACTTTACACTTATGAATTGGCAACATTTTCATTTCAATTCCTCCTTAAGCATCACATGTAGTGTTTGTTTAGGCTAAAGAACTTCTACACTTAAAGGTCAATTATTATTTTTCTAATTATTTTTTCTTTTCTTTTCAGTTTTTTAATTTTTCATTCCGTTTGAATTTGTGGCACATAGGGGTATCAAAATGGTATTTTGTTCATCGTAACAGGACATTAATTGAAATGTGCTACTATGAGACTGAAGTATGGTAGATACCCCCTGAAGATTTTACTATTACATCAGCTTCATTCCATTGATTACCATACCAATTTTTGTTTTGACTGTCGTTTTACATTATGGATGTTGTCATGATTTTTCTTGTATATGACTAGCTTCCTCTTGAGTTTTTTCTGGTTAGCAATTACATTCAACTGTTCGGTATGGATGCATCACTATCTATCTTCATCACTATCTTCAATCAATATATATATATATATATATATATGTGTGTGTGTGTGTGTGTGTGTGTGTGTGTAAAATTTCTGTTACTACTTGATTTATTACCAAGACACACCCCATACCATATGCCTACACTTGTGCAGGCAACAAAAATATGTCAGAAGAAAATTTAAAACATATATGTATGTAGTAAATGAAGAAGTAGCAATCGAAAAATGATCGAAAAGTTCTTTAAAACATATAGGATGAAAATCAAGTGATTAGGATTAATATTTAAATAATGATAAATAATACTGATAGGGGTGGTGATAATGATAACTGTATATTTGTAAAAATTGTAAATTCTTGGTCTAAAGCGAACCTACTCGCGATCAATAATTTCCTCAGCTATTACAGGCTTCCTCTATTTAGGTAATCACACTAAGAACGTTCAATTATTTACATCTATCCTCTATTTAAAGATTTTAAAATATGGCTAAGTTTTAAAGCAAACGCAGATCACCTCTTGCCCTTCCCAAGAAATATTTATTTTTAGTTCAATTTTGCTATTAACGCAGTTTTCTTGTAAACAAAAAAAACTGAGCATTTAAATCATGTGGAGGCCCAGGAAACTGCATTAGCCTCAAACCATCAATAAACAATAAATTCGAAGAGCGCAAATTAAAAAATTAATACAGTGCATATTTTTTTAATGTTAACGATTGCACGGCTGCACTTGCTAGAACCAGGTTTTGCCCCTTGTTCACGACACCCCGTAGACGAAATTTCAAGATTATGAACATGAATATTAAATTAACCAACTGTGAATATCGTGGGACCTTGGAGCACCAGGATGTGGAACTTTGCCTTAACACAATCATAACATCTGTTATTTCTATTAGTTTTATGAAACAACATTGAAATCTCATTTCCACAAAATGAAATCCATCTCAATGCACACCGCTAATTTCATAATCTGGTTTAACCTCAAAACTTCCATCTGTTCCAAACACACATACCCATTCAAATGCACGACGCTCCGATTCAAGGTTTTCAGGAGCCCCGTTAAAAAAGCATGTCTGTTCCAGAATTGTTTAGGACTTCGGGAACAGGACGACCCGCACCTCCTTTCTGCGGGGGCCCGATTTATTCAAAAAGTAATCTCGTTAGCAGGCGAACTTTGAAATAATGAAATTATGTTGGAAGGGACTTATGAATTTTAAAGCGTGACGGTCCCCTGTTTGACATTGTCGACATGCAAATGAGACCCAAGGGGGACCTTGTCAGAACTGATGAGAAGAGTGGAGGTTGGATCATCCCATTTGTTGGTGGGGCGGGAATAAAATGGGGAATATTTTAAGTAGTGATTTTATATGCAAATATGTTTTTTGGGGAATAGGTAATGTAGGGAGGTGCAGGAGGCTTTCGATTCTCTATTCGTTCTAAGGATAATATATCCCAAGGTATTCGCAAATTTTCATTCTAGTTTTCAAGAATGGGACGAAATATTAATCTTAAGATATATTCATTGTAGTAGTTTTAAATGTTTTAGTATTCCATATTATTATTTTAAAATTAATTAATGAGTTTTAGCTACCACTATTGTGTATTAAATTTATTAGATTCCTCTTTCCACGTTCTTCAAAGAAGAAATATTATATTTTAAATAACCATAAAAGGTTAAATACGGATATCGATGGGTTTCAAACGCAAAAACAGGACTATTCCTAAGGTAAATTGGACAGAGAATCAATGGCAAAACTAAGGCAAAAGTCTTGTGTAAAATTTTTGACAGACATGTATTGGTAGCGTCTCCAAACAACTTTGGCTGGCTATTAGAAATGATTTTCTTTATATGTGTTTTGTATTCTTACACGGATCTCGTACACTTGTAGGGTTTTTAAAGAGCTACACATTCCTGCTTACTTTTCAAAGCTACTAGCTCTTTTAGATTTTAAGATAGAATCATTAGAAAACTATAAGATATATATTTTAATAACAAATATAGATTTTAATGATAAATTTTGTAGTATGCATTTTACTGATTTACAAATTATATCTATATGTTACAGTTTACTTTATATTTTGAGTGAAAAGTCGAAAAATGAAAAAAAAAATAATATTCTCGAAGTTTTTTTCAGGTAAAAGTTCAAAATATTAAAATATTGAAAACATTTTTATATACTCATAATCTGGATTCTTTTCCCGACAAAACAAAAAAATTTACTTACATTTTTATTAATAGGTTCGGGGTTATAAGCGTACAAAATCTTTAAATTTTTCGTAATGCTCCGCTTTTGCACCAGAGAAACCCCAACCATAGATGCTATTCACATAACAAAAATATCCTATCATTTCGCACATTTTATGATTTCAAAACACGAAGTGACCTCTTTTTCAATTTTCCTGTAGCACTCTCATTAAAATTTGAAACAAATAAGTTCCTTTAAAATAATCATTTCACTTTATATGGAAGTGATATGTGTAATAAAATATTGCGGCTCTAAAATTTTTAATTTATATTTTATTAATTTTTTCCCCCTGCAGCATGAATCTCTATTCTGCATGTCCTGCTTGTCAAAGTCCTTTTTTGAATAAATTTACATGGATTAACAGGCAGTTTGTACGAAAACCCCGCTCATTGCGATTGCGGTAGACCGGAAACCTGGACTTTTAAGAGAAAAAGATTTTGAGTTCAATTGTGTACTCTGCTGCTGCATCTCTTAAGTTCAAATAGTCCGCTTGTATCTCCAAACAAATAAGTCCGCGGTGTCCAAACATTTGCTAATTTGTGGAGCGAAAAAGTGCATTTAATTGAAAAAGAACTAGTTTGATGCAGTTAGAGAAGTGCTAATATTTTTGTAATACGTCTATTTCACAAGCATATAGAACAAAGGAGGGCAAATAGTCTCAAAAGTAATATAGAATATATTTAAACTCAGTTATTGAAAAAAAGGGTACATCAAACATTTGATATATTTTTTCTCTTGTGTTGAATGTCATTTCGTATGTGTGTTTTTATGTCTTTTGTATTCTCCTGTCTTTGTTTCACAGAGCCATTCCAATTTAATTTTTATTTTTTTTACATACTTCACTCTGTCTTCGTATTTCGTACTTTCAGTCTTTGCTATGATGACATGTATTTATACTACCAAAATTATAGTGGATAATTAAAATGTGGTGATTGAAAAGTAGTTTTAAGGTTTCTTGACTAAATGTAAAATTTAAAGAAAGTTAATTTCGTTTAATGTCGCCAAATGAATTATAAATTATTCTTATTGGGAAATTAAACGTGGAGCCGGTGGACTTTTGTGAATAACTTTGTTGTATAAATAAATGTATAAATGAAACCGAATTAATTTACGGGATCAATTACATATATGTAATAATATTCTAATAATTCACTTTAGAATAAAATATTTAATATAATAATTAACATATTAATTCCATATCTATGCGGTTTTTACTAACTATACAAACCTCCGATACTAAAACCTAATAGGTTTTTGCCCCATAAAATTAGCCCCACTTTAGGCGATTATTTTTCACTCGATTTAAAACTACATGGTTGCCATAACACTGACAAAACAGAACAGAATGTTAGCAACAAGAAACACACAATGGTGGAAATACATATTTATATACATTATTTTAAACTTTGCTAAGATTAAAAAATTTGAATTTATACAACTTCAATATTTTTAACGATTTCAATTCCGACAAAGCCGTCCATCATTTGTTTTGGCTATGTACATTATGGAGGTCATTATAATATTCAATAAAAAATGAAATATTTCAAAGTGAATAAATATTTTGGTATTCAAATTATTTATATAGAAAAATTAAAATCAGGATCTATCACATGCGAATTACAAACTATGTGTTGTGTTATAATTAATAAAATGATCCCTGAGAAAAACGATTTGCTATCAACAGAAATAAGATGGATATAAAAAATACAATTTTTAAAATCATTTTCAATTTGAAAAAAATAAATAAATAAAAATAAAGAATGTATTAAAATTTTCTGTCAGCAATTTTATAAAGATGTCATTGTTTTTTTGGCTTCATTATTTTAGTTAAAGACGTTATAGATTTTTTGTATATTCATTCGAACAGTATTTCCAGACAAAAAATAGCCTTATGTCAAACATTTAAATGAATTTTACTGTGCATAAATAGAGAACGCTGTTTATCTAAATTATAAAAAGTGAAAAGAAATATAATTACCAAAATAAAAGTAATAAAAAAATGTTAATAATGCGTGTCGCTTACCTTTTTCTCTTGCAGAGACGACAAACTGATGTTGTAAACAATGTTCCTGCAAGAAAACAAACACATGATTAAATTCAATCTAATTAAAATAAAATGAGCGTTTCTATTAAGGCATAATTCCATCGAGTTTTCAGAGAGCGTAACATAATATTACACAAGTCGAAACTTTTTTTTTAACAAACCCTTAGGGAGAAGCAAAGCAAAAATATTCTAGAAAATAATAAACAGCTTAATTTTTTAACGAGAAATTCGTACATCATCTGTTTCGTAAGTCATAAATCATGCCTTGCATTTTAATAGAACATTAAATTAGTTCTTTTAAATAGATTATATTTAAAGCGATAAGAAATGACAGCGCAAATGTTAAAGGAATATTTTTTAAAATTATTTCGTTTAAAGATAATGAAAGAGTAGATTATGTTGATGATTTTTAGTTTATTATCACTGATATCCAATTGAAATGAAACAACTTTTTTTCAGATATATTAAGGCAATAAAAAATAATACCTAATATATTTCAAATTAATTATATTTTCTAATTGCAAGATCTTTTTTTTTATATTTTTGTCATAAACTTCCATAAATGTACTTTAAAATAATTTTAGCGTATTGTAAGTAGGTAATACACTAAATATGTATTAGCAACGAACGAATACACATTGTAATAGTAATATAGTACACTATGCAGCATATTAATGTGTGAAATGAATATAAATTATTCACTATAAGTCAATATTAGGTTTTTTCATTGATATTTCATTTTCATCAAGCAGCCGTGTTTATTTCTTTGGCATAAAATATATATTTAGAAAAATATTTGCAACAGGAAATCCAACGTGTATTTAAAGGTTTTGAATCGACCATTTTCGTTCATATATTGGTATTATTCAGTTCCTTTAAAATGTGTGTATCCACAAAAAAGCTATGTATAAAATGTCTATAAAATTTGGCATCCAGGTATTCAGTGTCAATGTATCCTTTTAATTTTGGTAGGATTCATTCAATAAAGGGTTTGATTTAACTAGCGTTAGTGAAATAATGATAGAACACTTAATTTTACCCACACTTATTTAATACAGTAAAACGTCGTTAATTTGGACATAAATTAATCTGGATAACACAGTGTAAACAGTAAGACGACAATAGTGCAGCCTTTATTGCATTTTGCACGCACCATTTGGTAGTTTATATCGCTACAAACAAAGACAACGGCATGGTTCCATTTGTTACCACACCCCTGGCGGTCAGTGGCTGCACAGGTACGTCATTGTTAATTTTTTATTAACAGTGACGAATTTTTTTTATTAAAACCTTTAACTTATCTCAACTTTTGCTGTAAATTTCGCAATAAATTACGGTCGTGATTTTAATCATAAATCGCGCTTAACTGTGTAAACTACGCTTAACGTGTTAGCATAATGTCACTAAGTAAGACTTATGCTGGGCAGAAAAGCAAACACAAGGACATTTCCTCACTGAAAAAATTAATTGTAATGACACATTTTTAAAAGGGGCATTAGTGGCTAGTAGTTGTGCTGAGTACAGAATCGAGACAGAATCTGTTTACGATCTGAAGGGGGGAAATGAGTGTGGTGGGGAGAATTAAAGGAATTAAGGGTAGATGTAACCTGATGGAGATTAACACCAAAGTATTACAGCAGAAGAAAGGCATTTTTTAAACCAATGTTTGTGCCCTTGTGCTTTAGTAGGACCAGTTTCGTCTGGATCGTAATTGACAGTATGATAACAGAAGAGACTCACCTGTATTAAATGTAATACATTTTTTTAAAATTCATCTGTACAGTACTATACTTCAAATTTGAAATAAAATCATATTTTATTGCTATAAACAGGAGTTTAATGTTCATCGTAAGATATTTTTTGTTATTCCAGGTTAACCAGAACAATTGGTCTTCCAAATTAGTACGGGCTAAAATTATTAAAAAGTGTGTATATCGTCTGGATCAAAGCTGTAAGGTAAAGCCTTATTTTATCAGTAAGGTAAAGCCTTACTAATGCCTAGATAAAGCCTTTTAGTCTCTGTTTTAAATGTATGACATCCTGATTTTATAATATTGTAGTTAAATGATTCAGAATTGAATATTACAAATTTTAAATGAGAATTTAGCAATGTACGAAATATAATTTCAGCTCAAAATATTTAAAAGTAGTATATGATGCGCTAGTCTAGCGATTTCCAACCTTTTTTCTGTTTAAAATATTTCGTAAAATTCGAGGCATCCCATACCTGGTTGACACATATTAGGTTTGACAGGGACAAATTAGAAAATCGATATGTAAAGCAGTGGTGTTAATAAATAATAATTAACACATGCTTTTAAATAAAATATTACAAGATATTTATTGACTATTTCTATTCATTAATTACTGTTAATAAAAGCATGACAAACATTTTTATTCTACATCTGGCTTACAGGTTACAAACAAATATGAATTGTGTGTATACTTTGCATATATACATACATATATATATATATATATATATATATATATACATACATATATATATATATATATATATTATATATATATATATATATATATATATATATATATATTCTCAATTACAAAAATGGTGGTAAAATGAACTTTTCCTACAAACATTTGTAAATTCTTGTACAGCACGAGTTTCTCTCATGGGAGCTTCAACCTTCCTGTATTAGATATTTACAATTGTACTGTTATGTATACTATTTTATTAATTTATATATTATTATATTTTATAAAACTTCTTGTAAGTAATATCATGAATATAGGAGTTAAATAAGTATTTACCATCATAGTCACTGGATCATTAATAGAAAGTGAATTTTGCATTTTTAATTCCATGCCAGAATTGCAAATTCATTAAATTTAATGTTATGCTAAGTTCGCCATGTACTTAGAAATGCCAATAACAAAATCAATATGCCATGCTTATTAATATCACATATGGCAGTTAAATTTTGACGCATACGCAGAAATTGTGTGATTAATGGGTTAAGTTACAATAACATTGAATTTATTCACATTAGTCAATAATTAACTTGAATTATAATCACTGTATCAATACATCAATTCAGGTCTGCTAGTGAGAACCCGTACTTAGAGAGAACTCGAGAATTACACGATTTCATATTCAGAACTTTATTCAAATCAAAACCTAAATTATAATTCCTTACAATTTCGCTCGACCACATTTCAATAATTACACACTATGGCGCCTTTACGGCAGACATTTGTCAAATTCCAAACACATTTCCAGCGTGAAATCATCTGCAAACTGATAAACTCATTTATTCACTTCGCTTCTAACTTTGTCCACCAGATGTCGCACCCTCCGGGGAAAATGGCTGCCGGAGCGGGAAGTCTCTGAAAATTCCGATGTGAATCAATCAGGGGATGATGATCACAGTTTATTTTCAGGTGTGCTTATCAGCGCTATGCAACAATGCGAGCGTGAATATTAGAATTAGAACCCTCAATCAATCGCTGGGTTCATTAGGGTTGGCAGGCCCACGACATTAGACAGTGTTATTTGGATTAGACTCGGTTCCATTTCTAACTGTGAATTTGCACAGGTCAGAGAATCACATTATAATGAAAGAAATTCATATTGTCCTTACAAATATATGAAAATGTTAAAAATATATTACTTAAAAAATATTATACATTACAAAGGATTAAAATAATTAAGGAAAATTCTACTATATTTAACCTCCCAACCAAAACTCTTGCACTCGAAGCATAGCATTTCTAGTATCGGATTTAATGCTAATAAAATTGAAGTTCTTATCCCCGATGAAATAGGCGGGCTCACAGAGGCACTTTTATTTTTAAATAAAATTTTTCCTATTAACTATGTCAGACATTTGATACAAGTGAGGGCTTACGAAACTACAAGTTAAAAAAGCCCTAATTTAAAGACTACAAGTTAGGGCTTATTTTCATTCTTAGATGCATGTAATGTTGTTGTTGTTGAAACCCAGACCGTCCGACCTACCAGAAAGGTGTAAGGTAACTGTTTGGACGGTCGGGAAGTGCCACCCAATTTGGACCGGAACCCAGTGGGGGAGGCATCCACAGGGACCGTACCCTCCTTCCCCTACCACTCGGAAGGACTTTCGGACCCACAAGTTTAACGTGATCGTACTCCGCATGAACACGGCGGCAGTTTTGGCAGTGTAATGTATAAATTTTAATACATTTATAATTTTAATAAGTGTATTAATTGTTTTTAAGAATTAATAACATAATTATTATTATTTAATAAGTCTTTAATTCTTTTAAATTCCTAATAACTTATAATTATTTCAACAATTTTTAATAATTATTTATTCTTTTACATTTAAGAATTAATAACATAATTATTATTATTTAATAAGTATTTAATTCCTTTAAATTCCTAATAACTTATAATTATTTCAACAATTTTTAATAATTATTTATTCTTTTACATTTAACAACTTATAATTAATAATTAATATTTTAACATTGCGTAAACCAAGGTAAACGGCAGATGTAAAGAAACCTTCAGAAGGCGAGATTAGGAATCAGACAAATTCTGAAATCCCATGGTCAAGAATGGTAGAGTCGTCCTTAAGTCTGGGATAACGGACAAACTTTGAAGGATGTAAAGAACCTTGCTGTCCCAGCCGGAAATCGAACCCTGGATCTCCGAACTGTCCAGCTGACGCTCTATTGCTGAGCTACAGGGACGAAATTGTAAGCTCTTATCGTCGAAGGGGACCCTGCATTCTCCACCCTCTATATGTCAGATTGGCGGACAACTAACAATTTGGCTGACCTCCTGCCATTTTTATATCAAGTTAGCCTCCTGCAACTACTATTTTTACCCAAATTAGTATCCTGCGCGGTCGTTATCCTCTCAATTTGAAATCGGCGCTCAATCTTCCAGAGTCCATTGAATCCAGACTAGCCGTACTAGGGTCACTTGCAGATCTCCGACATCTTTGCACTAACCTACAGGGTTGATTTGTTCGGGCGCCGTTGTCAAGAACCTTGCTGCCCCAATCGGGAATCGAACCTTGGATCTCCGAACTGGCCAGTCGACGCTCTACTGTTGAGTTACTGGGATGGAATTGCAAAATCTTATCGTCAAAGTGAACTCTGAAAGGTTTCAATAAAACAAAACGTGTACGAAGGAGGCGCCAGCAATAGCATTTTATTTTTGTCTAAAAAATAATAAAATCCCTAATTTAAAGTTAAGCTCTTAAAGACATAATTAAACTGACAAGTCCCCATTCCAAAATTATTATTTTTAATGTCAGAAAGAACAATGACGTCACTCAACACATTCTATTCTCTATCCCAAACAGTTTTGGGCGCGAAATCCTTCTGAAGTTCAATGTGATGATGGATCCCTAAAATGAGAAAAACTCTATTGTAGTCCAAATTATACATTCACATTTCACGCTTTTTTAAAATTTTTGAGAAAATTTATATTGAATTATGATGTCACCGACACCCTAGAATGCCTTTGCGAAACCTCAAGTGTACCTTGGAACACACTTTGAAATCTGCTCTGCTGTATTCATTGAGGATATAAAATTGTTAATCCGCTATATACCTTCTTGATATTTATAATTTTACTCGTTGTGGTACGAGTGCCTACTCACATATTTTATAATTCTTCAAAAATATTCCCACCCAAATGTCGCTGCAAAAAGTGTTTGCTACAATCTAAAGATTTTCATACAGAAAAAATTAACTTTTCTAGAAAACTCTCTCTAACAAGTTTCATATCAAATTGTTAAAGAGTATTTTCACAACTTTAATCAAATATTCATTGAAAATTTAAATTGAGGTAATTCAATTTGAAAGAGAAAAGCCGAAGATGCGAATTGCATCTTTCGTGTTTCACAATACGAGAGAGAAATGTGTAGAACGAACTTGTTGATGTAATTATTTTTAATTAATCAAGATAACTTTCTCTGCAGAAAAGATTCACAACCTACCAATCAGTTTGCGTCGCATGAAACTGCTCCCATCAAAAGAATATTTGTAAATGACACGTCAGCAGGATTCATACGTATGAACGAATCTAAACTCAGAATCGTTCCAGGATTCAAAAGGGACAAAGGAGTATTTAAATTAGGTCTTAATGTGCTTATCTTTGTAGACAGTCGGAATTTTCAAGACAGTTACTTCTCTACATGTGAGGAGAGGAACATTGACATAGTAACGATTTAGATGAACGACAAAAATGCATTTTTGAAGAGTGGAAATTGGTTTTGTTAGTAATTCTCTAAATAAAATGCGTAAAACGGGTTTAAATGGAATATATTATTGTATAAAATTGAACAGGCAAACCGCCATGGTCCGCTATGCATGAAATTCAAATAAATTAAATTTAAATACGGGTACAACTGTACTTAATGTATTAAAATGCAACTACCTGCTTGTTTTCAGCAATACCATAAATAGAATATTATAGAAATATAAAATAAAATATCAAGCTTAATTCTTAATTATTATACTAATAAAAGTACTAATGTAAAAAATAGGCGGGTTTAATTAAATTAGTATGAAGTAATTTAACATACTATAATACACAAGTAAATCCAAAAACAATGTCTCGCCCTTAAGTCGTAATATAATGTTAAATAAAACTATTCAAAACATTAATTATAGAATAGTTTTATTATCTGCAGTTCATTACAATTATAAATTATTATAACCAAGATGGTAAAAGTTTTATTATCATTTGTAGTTATCTAGATACTGTATTTAAATTACTTCTGAATTTCAAATTAATACCCATTTCAAAATTATTAATACATCAAATTCCCCTTAAAATTCTGGAAATGAAATTAACCAAGCATTGGTTAAGCTTATCTGCAGTTTCTCAACTTCCTAAATGAGAAGATTTAGAATATTCACATAATTTTCTCTTCAGTAATATAACGGCACACGATTTTCCGCAACTGTCTCGAACACAGCGACTATAATTATATTTAAAATTAACAATCTCGTTCCCAGAAGTATTCCGCTCAAACTTGCTCCAAGAGTCAATTCAAAGTTTCAAAACCCACTGACTCTTGACGCACAGCAGACTTCGACGAGAGCGCCCCTCTTGGCTTTTGTGCACTCCTTTCCTCAGACCTTATCTTCCTTATTATCCGGACGCCGTCATTACATTTTAAATTTCTCGGTTTACGCGCCGATAATCAATCAATAAAACTCAGGCATTGATTGAGTCTGCATATTCCTCAGGGACAATGCATTATTCGAAATTAACGAAGATGGTTACAGTGAAAATTAAAAATGCTGCTGGACATTTTTATGAGATATTTTAGTGTAGAAAATGATATAATGTAATTTTCTGTAGGTTTTAAAACTCTTACTTCAGCACAAATGTATTAGCTTATCCATGGCGTCTTCACAAAGTTTTATTAATATACATAATGTCTTGTTTATTATCAGACGTGCACTTTTATCTCTATAATTTTAGCAATCTGAACTACTCGCAATGATGCATGATCAGCAGACAACACAGTTATGGAAAATAAGCGAAATTTATAATATCTACGCTTAAATATGGCTATTGATTTCAAATTTAAAAAAATCTGATATGGGCAGCACATGACTTTCCTTATATAATGCAATGTATTTACTACTTTTACAGTAAAAACAAAATAGGTTATTCTTATAGTAGACACTTATATTTTTTCCAAGATATTGAATTTTCGTTAAATAGTCGTTATTTTCATTGATTTAGCGTCATTTTTATCCATTTGGCGAGATTTTCTTTGATTTGGTAACATTAAAAGAAAGTGGCCAAGTTGGCGACATTCCGCCAAATTCGTTGCCAAAATCTCGCCAAGCGTTATGGACGGAGAAATAATTTATTCTCATAGCAGATAAATGACTATTGGCGTTCAAATACAAAAGTATTACTAAAACTAAAAGTATAAGTAAAGTAAGTCGAAAACTCGAATTCAAATTTTCGACCCCGTTACAATACTTTCCTTATACATTATTGTATATAAGAAAAGTAATAAGTTGCATGTTACTGGCTGTTTGTTTATATTACCATGCTCTATATTCAACATTTTTAACCAGGCTAACACGAATTAACTGTGTAATCTATGACTTGTTTTGTATTTAGTTTTGTCTTCATACGCCTATTATGAAAGCATTCACTAGTTGTTTCCATAGTAACAGAATGTATTTTGGATATCTATTTAGAATACTTTTTTGCGGTAAAATTTTTCCATACTGTTGTCTTTTGAAAAAATTTTGCCTTGAAAATCCATTTCTCTGGGTTTGTTATAGATAGAGCATAAATGATGACAGATATTTATTCCGTATCATAATTCTAGAGAAGGTTACGGATTTACTAGGTTAGGGATTTTCACTTCCTGTTTCTTTCCCATTTCCAGTTCAAAAATTTTCCTTAAAACATCAATTTCTCAGAATTAGTCATAGATACATCTTAGCTAATGGCTGATATGGATTTAGCATAAAATTTATGAGGAAGTAAAGAGACTCAGTAAGGATTTGTACTTTTGGTTCTGACTATTCCACTATTCGGTTCTGACTATTCAAATATTTACATTTTTCTTGAAACATCTATTTCTCAGAATCTAATATAGATATAGCTTAGCTAATAATTGATATATATTCAAATTTAAATTCTAAACTTTAATCACTATTCTTAAATTTTAATTACTAGTATTCATCGAGCATTTTCACGTCTGGTTATGTGTCCATTTCCGGACCAAAAGAATTTCCTAGAAGCAACAATTTCTCATGACTGGTTATAGATAGAGCTGAGATGATGGCAGATATGGATTCATCATCGAATTCCAGAGGGGAATTAGGGAGTTCACTAAGCATTTCCATTTACGGTTCTGGAGATGGCACTTTCTATTTTCCGAAAGTGAGTATGATTACAAAGTATGCAAAGACTGTACAAAGTATGCAAAAGAGAATAAAAATGCTTAATAATTGTATCAAAAATGAAATGTACATCCATTTGCCACCATATGAAGGCTCCTTAATAAATTTCTTGTTTTTATTGAAATGTGAAAACCTATAAAAATATGTTATACTTTTATTTTGGTAATCAAAATCAGTTGATTAGTAACAAATTCAAACCGTTATTTTAATTTAATAAAATTTTAATTTTTAATTATTAGTGGAGACTGTATAACATAGACTTTTAAATTTTCAGACTTTCTAATGTGCTGCCGTAGTATTCAGAACACGAAATGAATATCCAAATCTCGAATCCCGATGACTCAATTCTTCTCCGCATCCCAAATATTAGATAATTGAATAAATTAAATATAAAATAACAACTTACATCAACATTTAAAGACAACTCTTTCCATTAATAGGTAAAGACAGAACACATTTTCACATCACCATTTGAAAATAACATATATCATAGTAGTGATTTCTCAAAAAGGGGGGGGGGGGATTGTACTCTCTGAGCAGCACAGGGTACACAACTGATACAATATAAATCGGAATAATATTAGGAAATTACTTGTTTTTATATAGAATGCACTAATGGACGTATCGCTGCAATTATATCAGTACCTTGAATATAATACTTTATTTCGACAAAATAGCTTTCGATATTTTGTATCAACAGCCTTTCTCAATTTGTGGTTATATTTCTTTTTATTAATTTTTACTTTCCTTATATACATAATGTGTAAGGAAAGTATTGTGACAGGGTCGAAAATTCGAATTCGAGTTTTCGACGGGAGAGCACGTTTCAAGCATCTCTGATCACGAATCAAACATTTTTGAAGTGATGTCTGTGTGTGTGTGTGTGTGTGAATGTATGAGTGTGTGTGTGTGTGTCAGTGAGTCTGTGGAGACGATAACTGACGAACGAATGGACCGATTTGAACGAAATTTGGTACAAAAATCACAATCCGTAAACACTGAAAGCCTATTGTTTTTATACGCAATCGAATGTTCAGAACTCCCCTAAATTTTCGAGTGAAATTTTGAAAAAATCATCAAAAAATTAAAATTACTAATAAACATACACAAATAGACATTTCTTGTGTAATTTTTCATTAGAAAACGATTGACATAAATTTTAGAACGCTAACATCAACCGTTCTCGAGATATTGCATATTTTTCAAAAAAATTATCAAAAAGTCATATAAAATAAAAAAAAAATATTTCCTATTGAGAAACATGTTCACTTTTCATATGTAATACCATGCGATAAATTGAGTGACATCATTCTCGTGGATCTAGCTTGTTCCATTCATGAAAAAAGTTACTTTGAGTAATACTTTTGTACTTGAACGCCAATAGTCATTTATCTGCTGTAAGAATAACTTATTTCTTCGTCCATAACGCTTGGTGAGATTTTGGCGACGAATTTGGTGGAATGTCGCCAACTTGGTGATTTTTTTAAATGTTGCTGAATTAACGAAAAACTCGCCAAATGGATAAAATGACGCTAAATCAATGATGACGACTCATTAATGATGCCGACATGGAAAATAACGACTCATTGACGAAAATTCAATGTCTTGGAAAGAATATAAAAAACTACAATAAAAATAATCTATTTTTTTTACTGTAAAAGTAGTAAATTCATTGCATTATATAAGGAAAGTCATGTGCTGCTCACATCAGATTTTTTTATTACATTAGAAAAGTGATGAGTGAAGATTTTGTTATAACACAAGTAATTCGAAAAATTAACTTTCTGTTAAAATGTATTTTAATATAATTTTATAGGCTGTTTAAAAATACGCCGAAAATAGTAGAAGTTCTGAAGATAGTGCTCTCTAATTCACGAAAAATATATTAAACTAGGTTCGATTAAATGCAAAGGAATTTATTCTGTTAATTAAGTGATTTTATGAACTTCTGCGAAATACAGTTATGTATTGATATTAATTATGTAATTTAAAGATATTGCATTTCTAGATTATTGGAAATTTTCATTTATTTAGATAATACCCAGTCACGACTCATCGGAAATAACAGGATTCTTCCGCATTTACATATATTAGTCCCATTTATTTAATAATGTTATCGTCAATGTACCTTATCACTGTGTGTTATAATTATCTTTTATGTATAATATCCGTAAAGTTCGGTATAGTTTGTTAAAACAATTAGATTATAATTTAATATTTATATATATATTATTACACTTTCTTAGTCTGAAAACCGTAAGATTCAGAAAATTTAATTATCCAGGTCAATAGTTAAATTTTCTGAAATATTGATGATTTCGATATGATGCAGTAACTATACAACGAGAAACGATCTTAATACAGCCTCGATACATCACTGAACTATGAGTATCGATACATAGCGTGTTGTTGTTGTGACTTGGTGTTGTTGTTGTTGTTGCTGCTGCTGCTGTTGTTGTACCCCCCGTGGTGAGGCATACATAGCGTAAAGTTATCCATCGCTAATATCTATATAATAATTGCCTAATGTGTGTATGTCTTTCCAGATCCTTTAGAAGCTCCCTGATGACATATCGAAGATTTTTTGCACACTTATAGTTTTGACCCCGGGATAGAATATAGTGAACTCGGATTTTCAATACTCCCTCCGAGAGAGGAGAATATGGGAAGTTTTTGAAAAGTCTTTCCAGACCCTCCAAAAGCCACCTATTGACCTGGAAGACCGAATTTTTGCACACTCAGAGTATCAATCATGGAACAAAAACTAACGAAGTCGGGTTTTTGATACTTCTTCTGGGGGCGGAGAAAATGGAAGGCTATCGAAAAGTCTTTCTAGACCTTCTAGAAAAGCCACCCAATGACCTGGAAGACCGAATATTTGGACAGTTATTGTAATGATCGTAGAACAAGAACTAACGAAGCCGGATTTTCGATAAGCCTTCTGGGGGCGGAGAAAATGGGCCGCTTTCGAAAAATCTTCCCAAGCCCTCCAACACTCACTCAATGATCTGAAAGACTAAATCTCTTTGCATTTATAGTATGGATTATAGAAATGAAACTAACGAAACCGGATTTTTCTTTTACTCCCCTGGGGTGGCGAAAACGAGGTTTTTCAAAAAGTATTTCCAGACTCTCAGATACCAGCCTCCCAATGACATAGAAGTCTATACTTTTGTACACTTATATATAGTATCGTCTTCGGTACAGAACTTATGGATCTGAAGAAAAATGGGGGGGGGGAAGTTTTTCATACCCTCTAGAAGCCCCCAAATCTGAACGGGACAAAACCCAACTGAGTTATTTTTCAAGCTAGAAATTAAAATACGATTCCTATTTATCGATCTTCCTTAAACAGAAACGCACATTTTATCTCGAAAAATCTTTTTTTAAACAGGATATTTGAACAGAATTTCTGTTAGTAGCAACTATTCTATTTAAATTATAATTTCAAAACCACTTCGATTTCAAATTTTTTCGAGCGGCATTCATGAGACCGCATTTATCCTTCATTATTTGTCACACGAGTCTTAAGAATTCTTAAATTCTCCCTGAAGACTTGCTTATATTTTCTCGAATCAACAAAACATTTTTTGATCCTTTTCAAAATCTTTATTTCCTGCTCGATTGCTGATACGCCCGACGGCCATATGCTTTTGTTCAGCTCTTAACAATCTAAAACTATTCAGTAATATTTATCGCTCTCCTTAATCCTGTTGAACTAGGTGCATTTCTTTTTTCTTATGAAACAAATTTTCAAGTTATTCTCATTTGTTTTGTTTGGAATAGTGAAGAGGATTAGGCTGTATATACGAGAATCAACGAGGATAAAATAAACATTCAGAAACAAATTATTCCAATGCGGACACGTATTGTGTTACTCATGATGGTATTTGTAGAGTATTATTATACTCTAACTGGTGTTCCACTAAAAATTACGCTTAAACTGCTGCCAGAGTTAATCGGAAAATAAACAAAAACCATTGGAGCATCGCATATAAAGGTTGAAAGAGATAGCAATCTCTTCCAAATGCAATAAGGAAAAACTTTGTCTGAATAAAGGAGACAGAGAACTAGGACCATCAAAAGCAAGATCATATATGCCCTTTGTTACTTTCCCTGCAATACACGGTAATGTATAGGGAAAGTATTGGAATCATGTCGAAAATCGCAACTCGAGTTTTCGACGGATCTACACGTTTCAAGACCTCTAGAATACGAAAAAAACATTTTTAGCGTGACGGCTGTGTGTGTCTGTGTGTCTATCTGTGCAGATTTTGTATCCACTCTAATTAAAAACTAATGGACCGAATTTCACAAAATTTGGTAGGTAAGTCACTTGTGGGTGAGTCTGGTGCTGTTTAGTTTTGGGTACGATTCGGGATAAAAGAACCCGCCTTTTTTTTTTGCGAAATGGCCCGCAAAAGTTTGTATCCACTCTAACTGAAAAACTAATGGACCGAATTTCACAAAATTCGGTAGATGATATCTCTTGTGGGTCATCCTGGTGCTGATTAGGTTTTGGTACGATTCGGAAAAAAATAACCTGCCTTTCTTTGCAAAATGGCCCGCAAAAATCGTCAAAATCTAAACTAAAGAACTACGTATGCTCAAATATATCCATTAAATGCTTGTTTAAAACGTAATTTTTAGAGAAGAAAATAATAAGACCAACCCCATTACACTAGGACTAGCCGTTTTCGAGATATTTTAGTTTTTCGTATTTTCTCTACGCCACCTTTGAAAATAAGTCCGGTTACCGAATGAGAAAGAAAATTGAATTAAAAGTAAAATACATTTAATTAAAATAAAGATAATGTGGATATAAGTCTGCAGGGAAAGTCATGTGCTCCCCACATCAGATTTTTGATACTAGTGCTCTATTTAATTTGTCCTGACGAAGAATGGTCTTTATTGCCTGTTGATGCATTTTTTCAACCTTTATAGGCTGGGTTCTGGTAAAGTTTTTATTTTCAGAATGACTTTGACAGCAGTTCTGACAGTAGAGCCAGGACCAAAGGTGTGCGGGGCTATTTTCCCAGACTCCCGTGTCAGATGGGCCACATATTAAACAATTGCAACATCGAAAAAGCAATGACTGCTTTAAGAAATCGAATTATGCTAGTTGAATAGTTTGGCTCTGTGAAAAATTCATTTTGGAGATAGGGATTGACGAAGTAATTTAGCATGTCGGTATTTTGGTCATGAAAGAAAGTTGTCAAATATTTACATTCCATTAAAATATCTAAGAATTTAATCGCGTTTTACAAAACTGTATACAAAATGAAGTTTTAAAGAAGTATTTTTGGTAATTTCATATATGTCAAGAGGTAAAGGGGGCCCCAAAGGAATATATGTCCCGGCCCCATTTAAGCTAAATTGGGCCAGGGAATCAAATAGTCATTTGAACGCAGGTTCAGGTTCTGTATGGTGCCCGTACTGGATTTTCTTTCACGTTGTGACTACGATATTACTTAAAATTTAGTTATGCATTTGCAAAATTTAGCAAGATGTGAGTAAAGAAAATTGTTTGTAGAGTACTATATGAACGAGGTCGGCTGCAGTTACAATTTTATGTTCCTCCTTCCGAGCAATAAGCTAATGGCCAACCACTGAATTATATTATTAAATTCACAAGATGTATTCTACTAGCAGATACACACGGTGTTACCGGTGAGTTGATATATGTGCAAATTCGAGTAGTATTCTAAACGATACTGTTTTTCCAAAAATTCCATTAAAATATTTTATTTAATTCCTCCAGAAATAAGTATATAGCTCTGTTCTCGCCATACAAATATGTCTTCACAGGCAGTTCTGAAGAATAAAACATCCAGTTTGTAAGCCCAAAAAATATGAAGTTTAGTCAATCTACTCCAAAATTGAAACGCTAAGATAGCGGGCGAACCCGTTTAATTTTTATATTGTTTCAAGAGTCAGTTAAACAGGAATAGAAAACATATGAATTTGAAAAATGTTTTGTCAATATAATATACATGACTTAAGAAATTGATAATATCAATGATTTTTAAAAATATAACACCATTCATTTATAAAATTTAGTTTCATATATCCGTGTCTTTATTATTTAAATCTTAAAGATTACATAAAAATCGTCTGTCGTATAACACATTTAATTTCATTAGCAATCTGATATAATTTCCAAATACATTTTTAAATATAATCGTCTGCATAATGCTTTTTCAATGGAAGATTTAATTTCGCCATCGTTTTTATTAATGCTTGGTCTTCGAAATTCGATGGAGATTAACCCGCAGATGGATACCAGCTGAGAAATAGGGAATAATCAAACCAAATTTGAAAAAAAAATTAGCCAGAAAGTGTGGATATATGAACTGTGGTCGCATACATAACAGACAGATAGATAAATAAATAAGCAGACAAATAAAAAAATAGACTTTCGATTTTATATAGATATCTCAACTTTTTAAAAAACAGTTATGAAAGCATATGCATTTCCCTTTATTCCTTGAAATGTTCATGGAATTAATTTTCCTCTCAAGTTTCATTTACGTTTTCTGAAATCAACAAAACTTTATCCATCTCGTCCAAATCTTTATTTCCGTTAAGAATTTATCTTTTTTCTCCCTCACATTTAACTCCTTAATCCTGTTGAAACAAATATTTCCATAAGGAAATGAATTCTGATTTGTTCTCTTAATTTGACTGATGTGATTGCCAAAGAGAATGATAAAGTATTAACGGTTTATATTCCTCATTATAAGAACTATTCTAAGGAATTAAATTGTTCTAATAGAGTATTGCAATATACATTTAATAAAACGATTTTTTGTAAGTAAAATAATTTGGGCATATGAGTATTTATGTGAATCAAACAGTACTTAAGCCTTAAAATACGAAAATAAGTAGCTTATAGAGTTCGTACATAAAAAATCTGACGCGTTCAATACATGAATTTTCCTATAAATAAATATATGTGAATATTCTAACACAATAAAAATGAGAGGTTTATTAAGACTCGATTTCGCTGAAAATAGACTAATAGACTTCGCTGAATAGGCTTATTGATGCTATCAATTAAAATAGGTATACTAAATTTCATGTAAATGACGCAATCCTTTCTATAGATATCGCTGTAACTGCGGTGAAAGTGAAAGTTTTAATGTCTCGATAACGGCTCGTGATAACTCGTAAAATATTTTCTATTCATTTCTGACTAAAATTATTTCGAAGTATCCACTCATTTGCTAATAACAATTATACTTAATTTTTGTTTTCAATTTTTGTTTTCATTTTAGATTGAGATGCACAATACATCGAAAACGGATCACAGCATTTTATAAATTATTACCATTTGCGCTTAAATGAAATATTGCATAGGCAATCTGTTCAAGAATTCCTAACATAATTAGTTTCATGTTCATTAAACTTCCGAAAAAAAAATGGAGGGTATAAACCTTGCTTGGCATCTATGAAAGTAAGTAGCCCACTTCTTAATTAATGCTTACTAATTAAAGAAATCGTGCCAAGATTTCGTTTGACTATCTCAACGTGTTTGAGATATATCGTACCTATAAAATCGTGCAGGAAATGATGTCAAGTTCGTATTTCAAGATGTTGAAAATATGCAAACCCACTCAAATTTGGGAATCGGGTTTTTGACAGCGTTGCAATACTATCTACTTTACATGCACTATGCCTTATTAAGAAAGTAATAAGCAGAGATTAATACAACTCTAATTAATCATTAAGCGCATATTTATTACTGCAAAATATGCTTTTGTATATAATCAAGTTGAAATGAAAAAATAAATAATGTTCAGGAGGTCCTAAAACATATATTGGCACTAGCATTTCAAAATCGAAAATTTTCGTGAAAACAATATTTTATATTTAGTATTATGCGAATGTAAAAATTAGGTATATTACATCAAAGTGGGTATGCTTAATTTTTTTCTTATGGGTAACAATAGCATGATAGGTAGCTTATTGCTTTTCCAGCGTTTTGGACATATAAGATTATTTATTTCAAAGCAAAATACATCCTTTATATTTTCTGTACATTTTTGAGGTATTGTTCATTGTTAAACTAAGACATAACAACATTAAGCTGTTCTCACTGTTACGGACTACAGCACAGTGTCAGAACTGTTTATAGCAGTAGAAGTTATTACAGTTGTTCTCAACATATTGGACAAAAGTTACCTTTCTTCATTTTACAGTGAGTTATACAGAATTACTCTTCCTCAACTCTCAGAAGAATCGAATGATTAAGAATAAATTCATCTTGTTTTTCAAAACTGGAACTTATTGTTTTGTCAGTAAGATGAAGTAGCACTTAAATTTCGTAAGTTTTGTCGACAGATCAAAATTTGGCAGTTTTGGAAAGAGTTAGTTCTCTGTTGGAGAAATCATATTTTTTCTAACACGAAAGTTTGTAAAGATTTCAACTAAGAAGCGGAGAACATTATTTGAGATTAGTGGGATATCAATTTTCCTTATGGAATATTAAAATAAACTGAAAAATCATAATTTGTGATGAATTTTTAATATTTGGGGTATTTCTTTGAAATTTGATATTAATTCTCACAAAAGGTGAGTTAGTGTAGAGATAAACAGACAGATAGAAGCAAAAATTACAATTTTATTTATATAGATAATAGCAGATGTATTCGACGCTGCTCGTGATTAAAAATATGTGAAAAATTATTTACTATTATAAATGGCATTGCTAAACATTCTATCAAAATGTTAACTTTACTTCTTCTAAAAAGGAAAATAATAATTTCTATTCCCGTTATACAAAATTATTTTCACAAGCAGATATGAAGAATAAAAATAAAACTCCCTGGTTCCTTTAAAAAACAATATGAAATACGATCAATATATGCTGAAATGAAAGCGTTAAAATAGTATTAGAAGATATATATCATAAAACACAAAAGCCGCCTGTAAGAGGCGTTCCCAACAATATAGAAGACACTCCCAAGACATACCCGTACCATTTTTATTCTGTTTAAATAATTGGTAAAACATATACAGTTTGAAAAATATTTGCCAAAATAAAACAGATGACTTAAGAAATTGAAAATATCAGTAATTCCCGCAATCGCTAAACTGGAAGTGCGTGATGGATATATACCAGTGAAATATGCAATACCGTTTATTTGCAAAGTTTATTTTTATACCCATGTCTTTATTATTTAAATCGAAAATAATAATATAGTCTGCCGTATAAACACATTTCACTTAATTGCGTTGCTGAGCAACGTGATATAATTTTCTTTAAAGAAATATGAGGAAAAAAATATCGTCTGCATAATGGAAGGTTCGTTTTCTATGAATACCTCGACACTGGTCATAGAAACTCCAAACATGGACTCAATTTTAAGTGTGGCTATTCAAAGTGTACCCACAAAATTTTACGATTTTATTATTTATTATTATGTAGACGTGTTCCCACGATGATGAAACGATCAAACACACACACACAGATAGATTTTCAATTTTAATTATGTAGGTATTCATGTGCACCGCAGGCTACTGCAACAATAGAAACAGAGGAGAATAAATTAATAACCCGTAGATTTGACGATGTTTATCGCGCGAAATCAAATTAAAGGCAGTTAAAGGTTTTTGGTTCTTTCTGGTAAACAGCCAAAATTGAATTATCTGAACAAATGCATTTAGTTTCAAGAAGATTTATAAAGTCCAGATGGCGCATTATTGTTATCTTAGAAGCAATCTCAGAAATACCCTGTTCTCCGAAATCAACATAAAAACTACAGTAATTGATTGATTTTGTTTACATACTCAGGTTGTTTAAATGCAATAGCATGGAGTTAATCAACATTTTATTATATCTGAAAATATTAGATGAAGAATTGTTTTGGAACTATGCCGCGCAAAAGAAAATGCATTCTATGTTTCATCTATAAGCAAATATTTCATCTATATTCTATGTTTCATTTATAAGCAAAGTTTTAACATCTTATCAAATACATTGTGAAAGATTTTATTGTGATTCTTTTATTGAAATCGATAAGTCAGTTGTTAGCTTACAAAAGAAAAACTTACTAAACAAGATATTTCCGAGAGTCATAAATAAGAGTATTTTACCATCGAGCTCTGCAAAGACTAGAGTGCCTATAGGAACTGTAGCAAAGACCAATTATGATCCAGGGGTTAACTCTCTCACTTTCAAAACCATGAAAGTCGGTTTTGAATCCCAGGTGCGGATGGGGAGATCTGTTTGTGTATATATGCATGTGCGTATGTACAGGGTGTCCCAAAAACATTGACCCCGGCTTTTATTCCTTAAATATTGATCTTAGACATATATAATAAATTACAAATCTGCGTAAAAAAAGGTACGGAATTTTATGAAATCGATAAAAATTTTCAAGGGATTAACAGGAAATCGATTTTAGGGGATTAACAGGGGATTTTCAGGGGATTAACAGGGCAAATCGATTTTAATTTTCAGGGAAATACAAAATTTAAATTTCTATACGGTCCCCGTACAAAACATTTCTAATAAGTAAAATGTGCCCAATACACTAATAAGGTGAGGTACAAAATTTCAGCATTTTATCATAAAAGTCCCAGAGATATGTTTAAACAAAGTTGGTGAGGGGTTAATCACACATTAAAATGTGGGGCGCGGTAGCCCATTGGTTAGCGCGCTGGAGTTGCACTCGGTAGGCCCGGGTTCGATTCCAGCCACTGCCAATACTGCCGCCGTGTTCATGCGGAGTACGACCACGTTAAACATGTAGGTCCGAAAGTCCTTCCGAGAGGTTGGTGGTAGGGGAAGGAGGGTACGGTCCCTGTGGATGCCTCCCCCACTGGGTTCCGGTCTAAATTGGGTGGCACTTCCCGACCGTCCAAACAGTTACCTTACACCTTTCTGGTAGGTCGGACGGTCTGGGTTTCAACATCAACAACACATTAAAATGTAAATATTTACAGCAAGAGTGCAAATGACGCAAAGCAGAAATGTATCATAGGCAAATAATATCTGCCTCTTATCTTTAATGAACCTTTGGCATGGATGGAAAACATTTTGAACAAGCTTTGTAATCTTTGTTTAAAGTTATTATTTCTACACAGTGTAGATACTTTTGTACCAATAAATAGCAAAATTATTATTTATTTACGTAATCATTGTTTTCTTTCGTAATTTGTGTGAAATGCGATCTACCGACATGATTTTTCCCATCCGAGAACCTACTTCGATGCATCGAAAAGTGGTTTAAGTCAGCAATTTTGTCTTTTCATATCTCTGGGATTCTTTATGATAAAATGCTGAAATGTTGTACATCACCTTATTAGTGTATGGGGCACATTTTACTCATTGGAAATGTTTCTGTACGGGGGCCGTATAAAAATTTAAATTTTTCATTTCTTAAAAATTTAATTCCCTTGAAAATTTCAATCGATTTCATAAAATTCTGTACCTTTTTTTATGCAACTTTGGAATTTATTATATATGTCTAAGATCAATATTTAAGGAATAAAAATCGAGGTCAATGTTTTTGGGACACTCTGCGTATGCTCCCTGTTCATAATGACTAGACATTATATTTGATTAGTAGCTTTTGTTCAAAGTAGCCCTCATGTGTAAGAAAAGCATATTTAAGTGTCAAATAATCCGGCCGAATAAAGTTTACTTGTTCAATTCTATTGAATGAGAAAATTTTCAGCTTCCTACATTGCAGTTCGTTTTTTTCACCGTAAGGGAAAGCTGTGTGCCTATTTTTTACAGCGTGGTATTTAGAAATTGAACACTATATATGGAGAATATATTATGTAGAAAGAGTTTTAGGGGACCCACCAATTTTTACTTCGCAAGTTTTACGAGGTATAGCATAAAATAATTAGTGAGTAATAGAGTTACTTGTCATTGATTGATGTGAAACATCATTTTTCGCATGTTTCGAATGCGTAAAGGTTGATGTGTTGTGTATGACGGTAATACAAGCTATCTAGGGAAAAGTTCCGATATTTTTATTCTAAAATTTATTTTTTACATACTTTTCTACCAGAACGGTTTTATAATATGGGTAATATTTAAAGGGTATGTGAATGAAAGCAAAATATACACTACGTATTGAGTTCTGTATTGAAGTTCTTGTACTCACATACTTTTAAGAAGATACTTTTACTCACATCCCGTCAATAACCCAACTGCACGATGACGAGCTTATATGATTTCTGTGAAGACTTCCGGAAAAAGCACGCAACTCGCGCAGTTTTTAGCCAATCTACGAAATTCAAAAAGTTTCAAGAGCTTTCCAAAAGTCACCAAGTTGGTAATATTTCACAAATTCGTCACTGAGGTAACCGAATTTGTCGCATGGTTCAGTGACTCAGATCTCTTATAATTATATCAATGATTTTCTGTTACGCATTCGGAACAATGTAATGTCACTTCCGTTTCATCAAAATCACATATTATTTCAAGATTTACTCCATCTGGCGTCCTAAGATGCTTCACATCAAAAACAGAGGAATGAGAAAGTCTTAACGATTTGCGTCAGAGAAGCTTTATTTGAAGTTAAATTTTGATGAGAATGTAGGGTTGACTTAAATCATAGAAGAAATGGTTATCCTCGAAGAACCTCAATGGATACTTTGAATAGCCATATGGAGATCCATAGTTTGCTATGATAATTTCTTCAACTAGGGAACTCTGCCCCTGCACTCTTCGCTCGCCCAACCCTCTTCGGGAAGCTTCGCCTCCTACTCCCTGCGCTCTCAGAGCACGCTTGATATCTATCTTTCCTAAAAATTCTACTTTCAAAAATTTCTTTTCTATCCCTGCCTATTCCCCACAGGAGGGAAAAGCAAGGATTTTTTTTGGCTCAAGGAATCCCAAAACTGAATTCCTTGATCATGATCCCGCTTCGCGAGCTATTTCATGCAAAATTAAAGTTTAAATCTGTAAACGGTTTATTTCATAGTATTATCGTATTATTTCTGTATAAATGTACCAAATTTCATATTTTTGTATGCTATATTTTTTACGGTACGAGATCGAGAAATCGCTAGACGTGCCGATACGAAAAAAAAAGAAAAGTTCACGAAAGTGCATAAAAAGTAAAATATCTCAAAAACTGCATCGAAATTTAAAAAAAGAGTTCCGTCCTGCAAAAATTCGTCCATGTAGGTAAATGCCTGCAAAAATTCGTGGTCTTGCTATTGTTAGTCTATCCCGAACGCGAAATCGCAGCTCAAATATTTTGTCTTTGATTTTGACATTAAATATTTCTTAAACTACAATATATATTAGAAAACGGTTTATTTCAGCGTATTTCCCAAAGTTTTTTCTATAAGTGTACCAAATTTTATATTTTTATATGCAATAGTTTTTGCGGTACGAAGCAAAGAATCTCGAGAAACGAGAAATTTGTCAAGCAGCGGCGGCGGCAACGTCAACTACTTTTTTTAATATAGAGAGAAGCTTTGCAGGCTTTAAAAAATTATTTAACTGCTGTGGCTGATATGAGTTTTATCATAAAAATAACTTGAACGCTCTTACATCTTCAAGAATATACCGACTAAAAATTCAATTTCAATTCAATTTCTTAATTTAAAAAAACATACACTTTTACAAGTTTATCGACAAGACTCCAGTCAATTTTTCAAATTTTTAAATGCAATTCCACGAAAAGGATGTTCGAAAATAAAAAAATTCTAGTTTCCAGTAGAAAGAGTTAATAAGAATTTATCAATGTCGTTTCCGTCTTGTCCCTCAATGCTATCACCTCGTGTTTCAGCCAACCTCCCCTTCAACCTTATGCAGACAGTTCGATAAGTCGAAAAATTCCCTCGCAAATTCAGAAACATCAAGGAACGAAACTTTCTGACGTTGATGCACCCGACATAGATTTAAAAATCCGGGGAGTGCGTGTGTAGGGGGGGGGGACACAATATACTATCATCAATAATTCATAGCTTTCATTCAGAAAGTGATAAATTAGAATCTCTATTTATTAACTAGGTGTCTAAACCCGATAAGTGAAATATGACGGGCGTCCAATCTGAAAGCTTCCAAAAATATCACTTTTCATTCTCCGATATTTCAATA
Organism: Amaurobius ferox; assembly: GCA_951213105.1. Classification (NCBI taxonomy): domain Eukaryota; kingdom Metazoa; phylum Arthropoda; class Arachnida; order Araneae; family Amaurobiidae; genus Amaurobius; species Amaurobius ferox. The sequence continues at coordinate 18,081,717 of OX578140.1, forward strand.
CGTGTCACAGATATTGGCACTAAGAATAATTGATAAAACTTCTCCGGAAAGCGTAACACCCCCTCCCCCCTCGGCAAGAACTTAATAAATCACATCACTCCCTTCAAGTCGTAAATTAAAAGCTCACGTCCCTGCTAACAAGGGACATTTCTGCACACCCTCGATTTTTATTATTACATTTTTCTCAACCGCCCCCCCCCCCCCCCTAAGAATAGCTCACCAAGAAAACGTTCGGTAATTGATTGCGCAACCCCCTTTCCCGAAATTCTTTTACTAACCCTTTGGACAGGAAAAAATATCAATTCGCAATTATGGAGGGAACGCAGAGTTTTGTTATTCGAAAAATGCATCAATTTAATACATTGTAAGAGAGAGATAGAGGGCGCTTTTAATTATTAATGCATGCTTATGAAGAAGTAGACAAGGGAGGGAGGGGGATGTTTTTTTTGATGCGGTTTTGAGATAGGGGCTAGAATTGAATTAATATGCAGAGAGTTCGCTTTGATTTTGTTCACAGGCAAATAATATGCCACACATTGTTTTTGTCTGAGTAATTTGATTATGAAAAAATGGAAATCGATTGAAATGAAATATTAATGCCCCTTGTGAGATCTTGCAGCTGAACGCTTCAAAAAATATCTGGTGTGGGCCTCCATTCAAACTTCTGATACATATTCATATTAGACATTATTTAAGTCCATATGCCATAATTCTGCTTAAAGTGATAAGAAAATTCAGTAGTATAGGCAGGAAGTATTGGTGATCATAACCTCCATTGTCTAAACAATAACGTTTGATCTCTAAAGAGTTCATATTAGAAAAATAAATTCAGCACTGTAAGCAGAGTTACCAACAGTTGGAATCATAGCAAAATTGACTAGATTTTGTGGATATAATTTATGTGGTTTCAAGTTTAGCCATTTTAATGATAAATTTATTCTTGTTTGGATGCTAAACGTTCCAAAAAATGGCCAAAACTAGCCATAAAATGACTAATTTGGCAATTCTGACTGTAATCCTCAAATCGATAGACAGTCTACTCCCCTCTGTTCGAGATCCTGGTTATGCCAATGAAAATAATATATATCGTTCTCAACCTATTATTTTTAAATGTTTCGTAAAAATGTTTAATTTCTTTAGGTTGGCAACAGATCGGGCTCTCCATTGATTTATATGCATTTCACTTATACGATATTCATATAAAATTTTGAAACCATAAACATCTATAGCTTAGTTCAAATTATCAGTTCATTACAACAAACATTGTCTCGTGAATTATTATGCTTATTTTCAGAAAATAATACTATGAAAATATATTTCCCCGGCCCTAGTGTGCGTGTATATGTTTTATACAAATCACATTTGAAACGTCTGTTGAAATTCAGACATTTTCTGGTTTTATCAACTTTAAAAAAAAAAAAGAAGACATAAGAAAGATAACGTCAATTTTATTGGTTAAATTCGATGGAAATGGGGTTAGATTAAAATATTTAATTTAATAGTGATCATCCGTAATGTCGATGATTAAAAAATGTTTTTTAGTTAGAAGAAGGCTAGAGTAAAATTAACAAAACTGTTTTTGGCACTGGATTAGACAAAAAATATTAAGTTGCTATGGATAAAATATATTGAGTAAAAACACTATTCTATTATGTCAAGCAACGATTCGAAACATTAAAAGGTTCGGATACAATTTTTAAATAAGCTTGATTGATCCACTGGATGGAGTTTGTGCGCTTCTGGGTAAGTACTCGTATATATAAAGTTTAAATCTGCTTGTGAAACAAGATATATCCCGTCATAAATTTAAAATTATGTCATCTTATCCTTTGACTCCAAACAGTTGTCCTGGCTTAAAAGAGTTTTAAAATAAGCTAACTCATATCTGGCGTATTATATATGATATCGGCAATAGGAATAAAATTGCTTCTAAAAAGAAGTTACTTTTCGTGTTCGTTGAACAAGGGAATTATTGATAAAGATTGATGCTACTGGTTGTTTCATGACTCTCTTGCCGTAGTTTTCAGACAAGTTGTGGGCGGGTTTACGAGTTCCTTCTGTCAGAGTAATCCTTTGGAAATATGTTTGGATTCTATACAAAAAGCGGTATTTAATGGCTGACTGACTACGATGACTTTGGTCAGCTTAATCTTGAGGACTCAAACGGATCATTCTCAAAATTGTTATCTATTTTTGAATTAAAATATATCAAAATAGAGAAGCTTACAGTATTATCAATTGTATAACATAGTAGAATCCTGTTTATCCGGATTTCTTATAAGATCAATTCACAGAAACGTTGCAATTGAAGTGTAAAATGATCTACTAAATTTTAGAAAGTAAAAGGTGGTATTTAAGTGTAAACTAACGACGAGTTATTTTTTTGAATTCTAAAATCGAAATTTATCGTATATTGATTTTTACTTTCCTTATATACATAATGTATAAGGAAAGTAGTGTGAGGGGGTCGAAAATTCGAATTCGAGTTTTCGACGGGAGAGCACGTTTCAAGCATCCCTGATCGCGAATCAAACATTTTTGAAGTGATGTCTGTGTGTGTGTGTGTGTGTGTGTGTCAGTGAGCCTGTGGAGACGATAACTGACGAACGAATGGACCGATTCGAACCAAATTTGGTACAAAAATCACAATCCGTAAATACTGGAAGCCTATTGTTTTTATACGCAATCGAATGTTCAGAACCACCCTAAATTTTCGAATGAAATTTTGAAAAAATCGTCAAAAAATCAAAACCACTAATAAAGTTACCCAAATAGACATTTCTTATGTAATTTTTCATTAGAAAACGATTGACATAAATTTTAGAACGCTAACATGAACCGTTCTCGAGATATTGTACATTTTTCAAAAAAATTATCAAAAAGTCATATAAAATAAAAAAAAAATATTTCCTATTGAGAAACATGTTCACTTTTCATATGTAATACCATGCGATAAATTGAGTGACATCATTCTCGTGGATCTAGCTCGTTCCATTCATGAAAAAAGATACTTTGAATAATACTTTTGTATTTGAACGCCAATAGTCATTTATCTGCAGTAAGAATAACTTATTTCTTAGTGCATAACTCTTGACGAGATTTTGGCGACGAATTTGGAGGAATGTCGCCAACTTGGCGACTTTTTTGAAATGTTGCCAAATTAAAGAAAATCTCGCCAGATGGATAAAAATGATGCTAAATCAATGAAAATGACGACTAATTGTCGAAACTTCAATATCTTGGAAAGAATATTAGTATCTACTATAAGAAAAACCTATTTTTTCTACTGTAAAAGTAGTAAATTCATTACATTATACAAGGAAAGTCATGTGTTGCCCACATCAGATTTTTAAAAGTGTTTTCATCCAGAAGGTGAACGCGTTGTCCAACATAACAGTTTTTCCTTCTCTAGTTAAGCTTAAAAGTACGCATTTGACATATAACCAAACAATGCAGTTTTTGAAATATAAACATATAAATAATTTTGATTTTGTAGACATTTTATGAACAGATATATAATATTTTACTTAAATTGGACTTCGAAGCTTTATAAACATTATTCTTAATACTGTGGAAAATTCACTTATCGGAATTTATTACTTTCCTTATGTATATAATGTATAAGGAAAGTATTGTGACGGGGTCGAAAATTCGAATTCGAGTTTTCGACGGGAAAGCACGTTTCAAGCATCCCTGATCACGAAACGAACATTTTTGAGGTGATGTCTCTGTGTGTGTGTGAGAAAGTATGTGTGTGTGTGAGAAAGTATGTGTGTGTGTGTGAAAGTATGTGTGTGTGTGTGTGTGTCAGTGAGTCTGTGGAGACGATAACTGACGAACGAATGGACCGATTCGAACAAAATTTGGTACAAAAATCACAATCCATAAACACTGGAAGCCTATTGTTTTTATACGTAATCGAATGTTCAGAACCCCCCTAAATTTTCGAGTGAAATTTTAAAAAAATCTTCAAAAAATCAGAACCTCTAATTAAGTTACGGAAATAGACATTTCTAGACAAAAATTTTAGAACGCTAACATGATCCGTTCTCGAGATATTGTACATTTTTCAAAAAAATTATCAAAAAGCCATATAAAATAAAAAAAATCTGATGTGGGCAACACATGACTTTCCTTATATAATGTAATGAATTTACTACATTTACAGTAAAAAAAATGGGTTTTTCTTATAGTAGATTCTAATATTCTTTCCAAGATATTGAATTTTCGACAATTAGTCGTCATTTTCATTGATTTAGCATCATTTTTATCCATTTGGCGAGATTTTCATTAATTTGGCAACATTTCAAAAGAGTCGCCAAGTTGGCAACATTTCGCCAAATTCGTCGCCAAAATCTCGCCAAGCGTTATGCACTAAGAAAAAAGTTATTCTTACAGCAGATAAATGACTATTGGCGTTCAAATACAAAAGTATTATTCAAAGTATATTTTTTCATGAATGGAACGAGCTAGATCCACGAGAATGATGTCACTCAATTCATCGCATGGTATTACATATGAAAAGTGAACATGTTAATCAATAGGAATTTTTTTTTTATGTGACTTTTTCATAATTTTTTTGAAAAATGTACAATATCTCAAGAACGGTTCACGTTAGCGTTCTAAAATTTATGCTAATCGTTTTGTAATGAAAAATTACATAAGAAATGTCTATTTGCGTAACTTTATTAACGGTTTTGATTTTTTGAAGATTTTTTCAAAATTGCATTCGAAAATTTAGGGGGGTTCTGAACATTCGATTACGTATAAAAACAATAGGCTTCCAGTGTTTACGGATTGTGATTTTTGTACCAAATTTGATTCGACTCTGTCCATTCGTTCGTCAGTTATCGTCTCCACAGGCTCACTGACACACACACACACACACACACACACACACACACACACACACACACACACACACACACACACACACACACACACACACACACGCACACACACAGACATCACTTCAAAAATGTTTGATTCGTGATCAGGGATGCTTGAAACGTGCTCTCCCGTCGAAAACTCGAATTCGAATTTTCGACCCCGTCACAATACTTTCCTTATACATTATATATATAAGGAAAGTGAAAATATTTCCTATTAAGAAACATGTTCACTTTTCATATGCAATACTATGCGGTAAATTGGGTGACAGCATTCTCGTGGATCTAGCTCGTTCCATTCATGAAAACAGATACTTTGAGTAATACTTTTGTATTTGAACGCCAATAGTCATTTACCTGCTGTAAGAATAACTTATTTTTCCATCCATAACGCTTGAAGAGATTTTAGCTACGAATTTAGCGGAATATCGCCAACTGGGCGACATTTTTAATTGTTGCCAAATTAACAAAAATCTCGTAAAATGGATAAAAATGATAAAAATGGATAAAAATGTCAATGAAAATGACGACTCATTGAAGAAAATTCAATACTTTGGAAAGAATATAAGTATCTACTGTAAGAATAACATTTTTTTTTAACTGTAAAAGTAGTAAATTCATTGCATGCATTATATAAGGAAAGACATGTGTTGCCCACATCAGATTTTTTAAGTATTACATAATTTCTTGTTTGTATTCATACAGGTTATGAAGAAACGAGATGGCAAAATTAATTTATAAATTGAACGAATCGAAAGTATTTAATTGTGAAAAAAACAGGGTTGTTAGCTTCAACCATACCTATGCATTTTATATACTTAATACTAGAATCTTCATTTAAAATTGATTACTGTTTTAACATGGCTGAAGACGAACAATACATCCATACAACTACATTCGAAAGATAAATTTTAAATGTAGTTCGTCTTTTAAAATTTTTTAACCATTCAGTTATTATTTTTGCAAATTACATTTATAAAATTAAGATAATTATCAAATCTCTCATAAATTTTACCACGCTATTTTGAGAAGCTATGTAAAGCAATTACCAGAATATATAAAAAATAAGAAATTACGTTCAATAGGCGTTTCCAAATTTACTCGTGATGAAAATATCGGATGTTAATAAGTTTTCTTAAATAATGAGATCTATCTGAATATTTTCTTTTAAATTTGCCAATAATTTCCAAACGTTAAAAGTTATTAAATTTTAAGGATTTTTAAAATAATTAAATTTTAAGGATTTTTAAAATAATTAAATAAGATAAAATGTGGTTTCTGGATATTAACCATACCCACTAAATTTCCGCAGGATTAAATTTTCAGAAAAAAATTCAAATAAATGCATTTCTTTTTAAAAGACTAACAAATGTGAACTTCAGTGAAAATGAAGTTCGCTTTCTATTTGTTTAAAAATTAGTTTCACAATAACTACGTCCACTGAATTCTCGTGAGAATTGCATTTTCAGAAAAAAAAATGCAAATCTCACGGGAGTTCAGTGGGCAAAGGTTTTGATTCTATATTCTAGTTCGCAAAATGGAAAGTGAACTTCAGTAGGGAATAATTGAGTGATTTTATTCTTTACATAAAAATAAAGTGGTTTTCTAAGTAATCAGTAGGATATTAACCAGGCACACTAAATTTCTGCAAGATGAAACTTGCAGAAAATGAAACTTGCATGAAAAAATAAATAAATAAGATTTTATTTTTAAAAGTTTTCGCTGTAAACAAAAAGGGACTTAAGAGTTGCCCCTCCCCTTTCCAAATTTATCATTTTTTGTCATAACGCATTTTTAAAGCGTAGGGATTTTTGTAGGGACATTCCTTCATTGTGTAGCGACAAACAGGAACATTTGAGTCCATCTGTAGGGATATTTGACTCTAACCACCTAGCCACACCGGGTAGATGCTGTGCAGATAACTTATATCATAGTTAAAAAATTTCCGTAGTTTTAAATACATTTTTCATATTTTTAAAATAAATCTACGATTATGAACATTTATTAAACCAGTAATATAAATACCAAACATTTATTAAAGGTATCTTTTGCTTATTTAGTTAATATAAAGCACATATTAAATAATCACAACTTTTACTTTAGTTTTTTTGGTGCTGGGAGTAAATACCTTACAGAAAATACTTTTTACTCAAAGAAAACATAAACCACTTCATTAACTGAGTAAAGAAATATTTATGATTTTAGCTAGTACTGAATATCTCTTATTAAATGTATAGTTTTCCAGACAATTAATAAACTAACATGTCGCTGTTTCTAAATGCTGCTCTAACTATTAAAATAGCATGAGAGACATTCACAGAAATTCCTCGAAATAAGCAATGTGATAAAAAAAACGATTTATTGCCAATAGAAAATTAATGTTACACCTTTCATGAGAAAATACTGACCATAGCATTGTAATTAAAAATTTAGTAAAAATAATTTGACCGATTTTTACTTTGCCTACTATATAGGCTACTCTAAAAAAACTATCTGGTTTTAGCTTTAAATTTTCTCAAAGGAATTTTACGCTCCCCACTGATATATCTTGAAAGTCCAGTGATTACCATGAAATTTGGAATGTGTTTTCAAGATCTAAAAAAGTTCTAATTTTTTTATAGTTTTAGAACCAGCTTTTAGAAGGTATTTCCTTTTTTTTTCAACCCAAACAGGTCGATTAACTCGAAAATGAAAGGTATCTGTTTGAATTGCTGGGAAAGTACCACCTAATTTAGAGCGGTATTCAAAGGTGATGGTAACCACAGGGACCGTACCATCCTTCTCCTGCCACCATCTTTAAGAAGACGTTCCGCAAGTTAATATTTGGCTTTCGCTATCAGTAACTGTATCCATGAGCCGGTTTGTTGCTTATTCGGTCATCAGCGAGGTCAGAATGGCCAATAGATGCAATAGTAGCAAAATGACTTTGCTACAATTTTGAAAACTTCTTTGAGAATCTACAAATTTAGTAGTACAATTTTAGCCAAATTTCTGGAAATTTCAGGTAAATATGTGGCACATATATAAATTTTCTTGTTGTTATTACAGATATCCACTTTCTCTTACTGACGACTGCTTAACACATGTGAAACTGGTTCTTGCATGTAATCTACAATGTGTGTGTAATCTGTTCAAATGCTTCTATAAGTCCCACAACATCGAAATTCACTCATCTGTAGTCAAAGTAATGTTTTGGACAGAAAAGTTTTTCTCAATTGTCAGGTCAGTATATAATCGTGTACAAACTAGAGTCGTTTAACGAGCCATCTTGCATCGCGATACCGGATCTCAACAATCCAGATAAAATGCTTGCCAAGATATGTGAAAGTTAACTCTTCATGTCAGTTGGTCGCAAGAATTCTTGATAGAGATGGATGCTCACTGTTTGTTTCCCGATTATTTTATCGTAGTTATCGGAAAAGTTGTGGGTGGGTTTAAGAGTTATCCCTGTCAAAGTGATCCTCGAGAAATATGTCTCGGCTCTACTAGCAAGCGTTTTTTAATGGCTGACTGGACGTAAGAATCAGGTCGTCCTAATCCTGAATGAAGACTTGAACGGATCTTATTCTGATATTTATTTTTTGTATGAAATGGTAACGCCAGAGTCTGATGTGGTCAGGACATGACTTTCCGTACGGACTCAAATTCATTTTTCAATAATTCTTCCATAATGCATTAGTTTGTAGTTATAAGTCAACATAACACTTAAAATGGATACTCATTTGAAATAGCAACGTATTCGTAGTTTAAAAACCAATTATTATAAATTTAGCGAGTTATCGTATTTTAAAATCGCGCAAAGTCGTCAAAATATAAAAAGAATCTCCGATGTCTTGAGAATTGTTTATTTTATTGCAATGAGGTTGGTTTTATCCATTTTTATCATCAAAGTATAAAACAATCAACACATTTAATAAAATTTAGTCTTTTATTTAATATTTTGACTCTTGATGCGTTGCATTTCGCACCAATAGGATTTTTCAAATCATGTCGAAATATAATCAGCACCAATGAAATGCATAAGTCACTTATCCATCAAATTCCATGAAATTTTTTTGAGTAGTTTTTGAGCCAATACCTTGTATAGACAGGCAGACAGATAGACAGACAGACATATACACACACAGGTATCCCTCAAAGATAAATAGTGGATTCGTGTTCCAGTGTGCTGAAGGTGCGTAAATACATCCAAACCCGAATTTGAACGTTTGATCGCATTTCAATACTTTATGCGCTTTAATATTCATCAACATGCCCATTGAGGGTCTTAAGTTTTGTGACTCACAAAATACTTCGGGTTAGAAGTTGGAAATCCCTGATCTAAACAATGTCAATAGATCGCACTGAATTCTGTGCACAACACATATGCACAGAATGCAAAATCTAAAACTCCGTAAAATAAGACTCAAGAAAAAACTCAAAACGCTAAAAGGAAAACTTCAATGAGGATTGAGATACTACTGAATTGGGTCTAGACAGCATTTTTTTACTGGAGTTTCGACTATCGGCAAGTAAAAGCAGATTACCACCGACTCAAGCGGATATTAATGGGACATATTATGTCCACAGAATTTTTTTTTTCATTTTCCTCACCCATCGGAGTATTTTCTGAAAGAAAAAAAAATCAATCGAAATTTAAGGGCATAATTTAAAGATGGCATTACGAGTTGCTCTTGATAAGGACTAGAAGGAAGATTCGTGAGGATCTGCTTTCTCCCTTCTTGGTGAAGGTCCAAAAATTCTGGAGATTTTGATCGATTTTTCGGCTGCGAAGATATGTATTTGACATCTATAGGGGTTGGATGGTGGCATTCTTGGAGGATATTAATGTTAGTGTTAGCCACATTTCCGTTTTCCTTTTTTGTTTTTCATCTGGCAATATAGGAGATAGATTTTAAGTGCATTTTCGTACAAAAGCTATTGAAAAGACTAAAAAAATGGGCTTTTCACACATTTCGGCTCGTTCGAAGAACAAAAGTGTCTGTTAAGACGAAGATTAAAAATAAAACAGGTTGAGTGTATATAAATTATTTATTTATTTAGTAACATCTCTTTCGAAAGTAGTTGCAATTAAAAGATACATATACCTCATTGCCACGGTAATTTGTTTATAGTAATGATAGAAATTTGATAACATTAGATCAGATATGACAACCTTCCGATAGAGGGATATCTTTCGTGAATAATTTTTATGGGAAACAGTGATGTATAAAAGTTACATGATTTTAAAAATTAAAGAAAACTCGACACTTACTAACCTATCAATATGAGATATTAATATTGTCTGTGCCTACCTATTAATAATACCTATCGATATGACTTATCAATATCGTCTAAGATAATCTATCAATAGCACCTATTTATATCGTCCGCGTTCTATCAAGGGTCTATCATTATTACCTATCAATATTCTCTGAGTTGATCTGTCAAAAATATTTATCAATATAACCAATCAATAGCATCTATGCTGATCTATAAATAATATCGATTAATATGCTCTCTCAATATCGTCTAATCTCAATAAATGATATTAATATTATCTATAAATATCGTCTGAGCTGATCTATTAATAATATATATTAATATCGTCTGATCTGTATTTACTTAAAATATCAAGTATCAATATCGTCCGATCTATATCGTATGATCAATATCGTATGAGATGATCTATAAATAATACCGATCAATATGATTTATCTATATTAATCAGATTTATCTAGATCAATATGTCTGAGTTCTGCCAATGACATATCAGTGTGACTTATCCATATCGTCTGCTCAAACATATCAATATGATCTACTATTAATTGACCAACAAAAATCGCCTGAGTTGACGATTGAATTCACCTACTGCTGATAAACCCATGCCATCCAGATTTTGAAATTTAAGTCAGTTCAACTAAGTGCAATATAATTCATTACCATTTGCGTCTTTTGGAAATACAGATATGGTATTGTACACGAAAATCAACTAAAGTCCTGATATATATTTTTTTTTACAATTTTTAAAAGAGAAAACTTTTGACGCATTGCAATCTTTAATTTTGAGGAACATACAATACACCACATTTGCATCCCCCCCCCCCCCCCCAAATTCCGAATCCTCACGAAAATAAGCTGCCAAGAATTGCGATAAAACCCGAAAAGTTATCCTCCAATGAGTATTGAGATTGCATCGAATAGGGCCTAGACAGCATTTCTACTCGAGTTTCGACTATCGGCTAGAAAGAGCAGGCTGCCTCTGACTCAAGGGGATATTAATGGGAAATATATATCCGCGACATTTTTTCCCCCTTTCTTATACCCATCGGAGTATTTTCAGAAAGAAATCAATAGTCCGAGGGTCGGAACTTGGCGATGGGGGCATAATTTAAAGACGGCATTACGAGTCGCTCTTGATAAGGGCCAGAAGAAAGATCCAAGAGGATCTGCTATCTTTCCTCTTGGTTTAGGTCCAAATATCTGAGGATTTTGATCGATTTTTCGGCTGCAAAGATATGAATTTGACATCTATGGGGGCTGAGTGGGGGCATTCTGGGTGGAGATTAATGTCAATGTTAGCCGCAATTCTGCTTTTTTTTTTCTTGGCTTTTATCTGGAAATATAGGAGATATGTTTTAAGTGTACTTTCGTATAAAAGCTATTATGGAGAAAAGACAAAAGTTTTACAGGCAATGGCGCTCGTTAGGATGGTGAAGGATTAAAGTTTGGAACTAAGAAAACAATAAAAGTCGTTACGAATGAAAAAAATGGGTATAATACACGCATTCGTAATATTCCTTAAATAATGGTCCTACGTATTTACAATTACGTGTATTTGCAATTAAGGTTTTAATATAAAGTTTCGAGCCTAACTCGAAACCTTAATATAAATAATGTTTCGAGTTTAATAAAAAAAAACCAACATATGGAATATAGACCAACATGATACATATATGTAAGATAAATAATTCTGAGTTCCAAAATTTAGAACGTATGTGCAGAAATTCGTGCATAATATTTGATGCAAGAGACAAAATACAAATCATCATTTAAGTTTCACGAATTTCTAGTATCCAACCGGAAATTCGTATTATTTTACAAAAGCAAGTTATCTACAATTCAATTTTATAAAATGCGTCACTTTTGTAGCATGGATCATAATCGCCACACTGATTCCTTGGTGGAGCCCAGAATTTTCAAAGCGTCATACACGATCATTACAACACCGAGCTATATTTGCAGCTCAAGGCATTTTAATACTGATTTAAGTCCAGTCGTGTTCGAAGGAATTCAAAACGTACAACCGCTTACTTAATTTTATTTTGCACAGTATTTTATATTGTGATCTAGTTCATTAATGAATATCAGTATCAGAAAAAAAATTATTAAATAAGTGAGTTATGTATGTTTAAAACATGTTAAAATACTCAAAAAAAAAAAACAGTTTCGATATTGCACTGAAAACTGTAATTTTTGAAGTCATATGTGCGAATTTCAAAGTAAATAGCCATATTATCGATGTATCTGCGGTGAAACAGGATGTGAAATATACATATATATAAGATTTCATACGAATTATGTTTCGCTCAAGTGTACTCATTCTGGTGCCCAATCGCGTCGACGAAGTGAGGTAACATGCTCTGTCGACTGTTCCTCTGCGAACATGTACGACTTCCACGTGGTAGCTGTGCCTGTGAGTTCATATTTCTGTTTCTTTATATTTATGATTTATAATTCAATTGGTTTATATTATTTCTCCTTCCAATAGCCAGTAGACAGTTCCAATGGCATCAATGGCGATAGTTAAATACTATCGCCATTGTCAGAAACTGGCTATTCTATCGGTTTTAATTCGAATTGTATGGCTGTCCTGACGAGAATGCAATTTCGAACTAACCGCCATATTTTGCGTAGTTTCAATTGATTGTTCTCCTTATCTTGATCTTTAATCTTGAGCTAATTATTATAGCCTTTTCTCATTTTTGCAATGTTTTCTTTTTCATTTTATATATATATATATTTATATATATACCTTTCTAATTGTGATTTTTGTATACTATTATTCTCCATATCCCCTTTCCATTACAGTGATAAGTTACCTTCTATTTTTATCCTTAGTTTTGGTCTATAGTTGCTTATTTGTAACAGATATGCTAGCGATGGGTTTTTTTGTATTTACCGTAGTTTATACATAGTTTTCGTTTAAAATATTTCAATTTTATATATATATATATATATATATGATATAGAGATTTTAAGTTTTCCCCAATAACGCGCCCTTTCCTTTCATAATTATTATTCTAGATTCTTATTTCATGTCCAGCACGTATTGCAGCTATATTAAATTCTATCTCACGCCACTAATATTAACAATGTCTGCCAACACTTCCTCTTTTCCTCGGCCATACCATATATGGTCACCAATTTTATACTCTGAGTAAACTTTCTCATAAGAAACTGCTTCCCCATCACATTCTTAAAGCATAAAGAACGCGAAGGCAGCAGGTTTCCCATATCCTCATATTCCTCCCCCTCTGCTGTAACTGTACATTGTGTGAGCCAACGCAGATTGCATTGAGATGGTCGACTGCATTGAGATGGTTGTTTACTAGGAGCGGGGCTTTATGTAACTGATAATGATTTTCGAGTGTCATACAATAAAGAAGATTTTTGGTACCCTGAAAGTCCCTTTACTGTACTAGTGTAGCCTATATTACACATACACACATATATATATATATATAAATGTGTGTAGAGGGATATGATTCGGGCCATCCTCGTCCTACACTTTATACGTTGACAATAGTGTCGACTTTTGCAAGTACACAATTTTCCTTCTGCAAAATCCTGCTTCTACGTTACTGAGCTTTCTCAAATATCTTTTGCATTTAAATTTGAAAGGACCCGAAAATTCCTTTTTGTTAAACAAGTATAATTTTTTCTAAAGGAATTATGAAAAAGTAATTTACCTTTAAAGTTTCTGCATAGTCTAATTGTTTTTAAGTACCCTGGTATGCTACTCACAGTGGATGTAGCTTCATTGAATTATGTTGATGAGAACAATTTTTGATAAAGCGATTCATTCTAAAATCAAGTACAAAAATATTTATCTTACAGCAACAGCCTAAAGTGCACGAACTTTGTACTTTAAGGGAAATGAGAAATACTAGAGAATAATCAAGCATTGAAAGTGATTTAATTAAAGATGGTGTTGTTGTGATATAGTATTAGCAACTTAATGTTGATTGCGATATTCCAAGATTTGTTTCTACTTCTCATTAGATGCATTCAAAAATGTTGTCCATATTATTTTTAATTTTCGGGTTTCAGATAACATTTACATATGCAATTTGATATACTAATATTTCGATAACAAAAGATTTTCAAGAAATTAGTGATTCACCATTATTTTGTGAAGACATGTCCTTTTGCTTTTCACTAAACTATATGAATAAATAGTGGTGACCATAATCAGTCCATTGTTCACACCAATGTCAATATAACACCCCCCTAGATATAAGGGCGCGGTAACCCAGTGGTTGCACTCGGTAGGCCCGGGTTCGATTCCATCCACTGCCAAAACTGCCGCTGTGTTCACGCGGAGTACGATCACGTTAAACATGTGGGCCCGTAAGTCCTTCGTGAGGTTGGTGGTAAGGGAAGGAGGGTACGGTCCCTGTGGATGCCTCCACCACTGGGTTCCGGTCTAAATTGGGTGGCACTTCCCGACCGTCCAAACAGTTACCTTACACCTTTCTGGTAGATCGGGCGGTCTGGGTCTCAACAACAACAACAACCCCTAGATATAAGAGATGATATATTGACATATAATCTAGGATGTCAACAGATAATCTAGATGTTGGTTAGAAATTATCTTTGTACTGTATATACAATATAATTCATTTTAAAATTTTCCGTGAGCAAGAAAATGGAAATATGTTCTAATATTTACATTAATGTTAATATAACACCTCTTAGATATAGGAAATTATATATTGACAGATTATCTAGGATATCAATGGATAATCTAGGTGTTGGTTAGCAATTATCTTTGCAAAGTTTGTGCAATATAATTCGTTTTAAACTTTTCCGTGAGCAAGAAAATGGAAACATGTTTTATTATTCACATCGATGTCAATACAACACCTAGATATAGGAGATGATATATTGACAGATAATCTAGGATAGTTATGGATAATCTAGATGTTGGTTAGAAATTATCTGTGCAAAGTTTGTGCAATATAATTTATCTTAAAATTTTACGTGAGCAAGAAAATGGAAACATTCAATAAGCATAGTGAATCTTCTGCGAGTCGATTTATCTGGAGTCAATTAAACAGCTAGTCAATAAAATGGCTGGTTCAATTTAGAAGTTAATCCAATAAGTGGATGAAAATTTTAAAACAGCACTCGTTTATATTTACGTTTACGCAAAAGACAATTGTAAATGCTTCAGAAATATGTCATTTTACTTAAGACTAACTTTTTAGGCCTCCCAACATAAAAATCAACCCGCTTGAAAAATATGTTCTTAAAAAAAGAGCTTTTCTTTTACATTCCATCTGAAGTATTATGATAACCATTTTCTTCACTTTCAAGCCCTTTAAACTACTTTTCGCAATGAGTAAACACACCCTTAAACTCTGCGAGTTTCGAGGAGTGAAAAAAGGGTCGAAAGTTGGGCGCACGGCCCAGTGAAGCGGCGCCCCCTTAAAGCCGGGGCGACAGCGCGTAACAGTGGGCGCCTATCCGGAAAAGAGCCCCGCAGGGAATGAGTTGCCCCAGACCATCCCTACTTTAAAAAAAATATCCCTACTTCTTGAAGTTCCCAGCGATAAAGTTTAGATTTATGCATGTAAGTGCGCATGCGTAGGGTAAAAGTACTTGCAAATGGGTATTGAAAAAATCCCTTTTTAGCTATAAAAAAACTGCATAATATGCATTGCCTTTCTATTTTTAACCCAGCAACGCATGGTTTTTTTTTTTTTTTTTTTAAATGAGCTAAAATATACTTAAAAGAATAAATAGTTTTGTAACTCAAGAAAATAAATCTTATTTTCTGATTTTTAAATAAAACTTTATTGAAAATAAAAAGTGCAATTGCAGTTATATTGTTTAGAATCTGTTGAATTTTTCCTAAACTTGTTAGGAATGCAGCTGGGATATAGGCCAACATAATATGCAGATGGAAGAGAAATAATTTTGAGTTCAAGATTTTTAATTGCATGTACGGAAATTCTTGCATAATATTTATTACAAGAGCTAAAATGCAAGTAATAAATTAAGTTTTATAAATTTCTGGTATCTAACCGGAGATTCGTATTATTTTACAAAAGCAACGTATATACAATTTAATAGATTACGTCACTTTTGTTGCGTGGGTCCAGATCTCCATATCGAAAATGCTGGACTCGACCCTAGAATTAAAGCATTCTAGGCGAGCATTATAACACTGAGCTAACGATGTCTGCAGCTCAAGGCATTTAATACTGACCTATACTTCCCCCCTGACCAGTCAGTTCAGTTAATAAACGAATTTATCGTGGGAGTTAAGATGATACGTGCGAACTGCAAGTTAAATAAAGGCGGAGTCAGGAGGGCGTTATGAACGGGGATATGTGCAACGGATCATATGTTCCAGGATCATGTGTAGCAGATTTGAATCCAGATTTGAACTGCATCCTGAAATCATCTTGTAGGAAGTTGAGAAGATAATGTTTTTGAATGAAAAGTATAATTTTAAGATCGAAATATAATCTACATAATAGTGAGCAAAGGAAATGGTCATGGCCATGGAAAACTCGAACTCGAATTTACGGTACTATTACAGTACTTTCCGTATATGTGTATTATATGTGACACTTAAGCTATCTGGACTGCCCGACTTACCCAATGATTTAGAGTAGCTATTTGGACGAAGAAATTTATTGAAAAATGTGATGCTTAAATTTGAAGAATATATTCATATAAGTTAAATATGGTAATAAATAGAACAAGGACAAGATAGGGAACAAATAATAAAAGTACAAATTAGAGTAGAATCTAAATTACATAATAAAAAGGTACAGTATATATAAATCAATGTTGACAACCCAATACTTATAGTTTAAAGAAGAAAAATTCCATCGATTAAGAGAATAGAAGAAAACCCTCCGAGGATGCCTTTCACAAACAAGTCTTTAGGTCAGTAATTCATTTTGCCTTAATAACACTGTTCAATAAATAACATAGATTGTTTATTTTTACGAACACTATCAAACCATTGCGGAATATACTTGTTTAAAGGTCTTTTTTAATGAAAACCTGCCGTCTAAGTAGACAATTATATTCATAATAGTCAGCATAATCTAGATGATTAAAAATGCAAAATGGAGTAGATTTAATTTTGAATATAATGAGAATTGTAAAGAGTTACATAAGCAATACTTTACTATAATTTATAGCACATTTGAGCTTACTTTCAAATATAACCGAAGCCGTCTAATATTTTTTTTTACTGCAACAGCGCAATCCTAAAACAAAAATTCGCTGGAAAATTCAGGAATATCTTGTTTACTTTATCCTATATTGCCCTTTGTGATGACAGGCCCTGTATTTATGGGCCCGTTTGATCCCCTGGTGATCCTTCCACAGAATTACTTACATATTCATGATATTGGTTTTTATGAATTTTCGTATAGCTCCTACTTTGTCAGTGAGAGGATATTCAGGTATAAAAATCATCCATATTATTACATTAGCTTTTTTTTTTTCTTTCTTCATCGTTATGTTTGGATATAAATATTGGAAGATATGAAATTGATCTTACATGGTGCTGTTTAGGGAAAATGTCAAAATTGAAATTCTAAAAGGTATACTATAAATGTTTAACGGAATAAAGTTGCACTCCCGCGCACATAGCAGAATCCATGGACCGACTTCGTTCAATTTTGAGGCGTGGTAGTAAAAATGTGTCAGTTCCCTTAGTGGTTCTTAAAATTTTGGCATGCAGTTTTCTTGCTGTCACTGCAGATATTTCATGCTGATAAGCGCACAATTAGCACGAGATCGATCCGTTAATACTATTTTCTGCTATGGGTGCATGATCTTAACTTCGGGAGCGTCCTTATAGGCTACGACAATATGAATGTAAGAGGCATACTTAATTAAAAAAATTTGTAAATCCTAAATACTTTTTAAGTCTACAATAGTAAAGGAATATGTTTGTGTGTTTGTCGGTCGATCGATTGCGTAGCGAGAAAATCTAAGCGACCAAAAAGCGTCACCTCGTCAAGACTATTTTTAAAAATTCGAATTAGTTTAAAACTTTATATTAATTGAATTTGATTCAATGCCAGTGCAGCGGGAAAATTTAGATCTATAACGCCATCTATTGCACGTTGCTAAAACTAAAATCATTTTGGGATTTTATGTACCTTTCAAAAGGGGCATGATCGACCCTTTCAACTGCGGTCCAACGTACATTATCGATAAGGACAAAAATAAATTCAAGGAACCGGCTCCACTGCGAAATCGAAAGCTATCCGTATTAGGGCCTAACTTTCAGTCTGAGACTTGGCAAAAATTTCCATTATTTTTTTTTTCTAGTGGAGCCATCTATAGTGTTATCCGAAGACGAAAACGTGGTGGTTCGAATTTTCATATTGTGACAGCGCTAAATTTAAAATATTCTGATAAATATTTTCAGTTCCTAAAATTTATTTGTATTTCGAATGTTCTTTCAGACCGAATAGAAACTTTTAATTAGTTTATTTGGAATATTTCATCAAACTTTTATGTCATCAGAAAGCGCACACTTGTTCTTCTAATTACGTGTATTTTTCTAATTTTTTTTAACTCGCTTAACAAAAAAAAAAACTTGTTACGTCCTCTTTAAACCTATATACCCTGCTACAAACTGGAACTAATATTATATGTTTATTGGTATCGAGTTGGGGGTTTTGAGAAAAAGTGCTGTCACCTGAATAAAAGAAATGGCAAATTGGGAAACCAAGAAAAGACCCGTAGTCAGAATTTTTTATAAACTCGCAAAAGTCCGATTATTTAAAATTTAGTTTTTAACCAACGTAGCCCATAATTTAAAGCAGGGATTCATTCATATATCCAGTATCCGCCCTGTCGTCTTTCGAAAAATTTAATGACTGAATTCATTAAATCCTGATATAAATCTCGGGCAACGTCGGGTGCACTTTCTAGTATTCACTAATTATTGCGGTGAATAATTAATTAAAAATGAAATGGAATCACGACCGGAAATCTCATGCTCATCTTGAACTGTTTATCTGCTTACCATTTTCGGTTGAGAGTTTTAATTACAAATTAATTGAAGAAAACAATTATTAGAGGAGAAACATTTACCTATATTTCAGCCAAACTCCACTTATGTAAAACACTCGCATCACTTCATTGAGTTGAACAAATGCATAAACAAACATATACTTCCCTTACAATAGCACTTAGCTTCATTTAAATTGCATTTTAATACGATACACTGTTATTCTGCATTGCTGTTTTATTTTTCGGGCATTTCATTTCGAAGAAGTCGTTCTTATAATTGCGTTACAATCCATAAAATTAAGTTCCGAGAGCCGAAAAGGCAATAAAATCGTTTCCAGCAGTTTCAGAAATGAATTTTTCGAGTCAAAACAATTATAAGGTAAATAATGTAGTCGAGATGCATCTAATAAATATGCTTAAGTGCATTTAAAATGGTAACACTAAATATTCTGTTTAAAAGTGCGATTGTTACACGATTTTCAATGATTCGCCTTTTCCTTTATTTGTAAAGAAAGATCGGAGTTTAAATAGAAGGAATGCATTAACGTTTTTCAATTATTTAGTAGGGATATAAAAGATCCGGGAATTTTGTAACGTAGATTAGATTACTTATCAATGTATGTTATAAAAACATCGAATAATTATGTTACTTGAAGTAGAAAACTTATTTTTAGTTTCCCAAATTTAATGAGCATGGGAAATTGAGAAATTGAACAAGAAATTTATCAAGATGGTGGCAATAGTGGTGTGTACAGTTAGCACTATTAAATTTTTTTATACCCTTTTACACACCTATTTTTTACAGTAATGCAAATTTTCGGAAAAATAGGAAATTGGCATCTCTAGAATGATTAGTAGAAATCCGTATTGAACCTTCCTATACTCTTTCCGAAATTCAATGCTGAATCCATTTCAGTCATAATCTAAATCCTATCTATAACCAATTCTGTTAAATAGATATTGCAAAGAAAATGCAAAAATTTTAAACCTAAGTGGCGTTTCCAGAACTGGAAGTGGACATCTCTAGTAAACCTCCTCTACACTTTTCATATAGAACTCATATCAGTCATCATCTAAATCCTATCTATATCCAATTCTGTTAAAAATATATTGCAAATAAAATACAAATATTTAATAGAAAGTGGCTTCCCCAGAATTGGAAGTGGACATCCCTAGTAAACCTCCTCTACACTTTTCATATAGAATTCATATCAGTCATCATCTAAACCCTACCTATATCCAATTCTGTTAAAAATATATTGCAAAGAAAATACAAATGTTTAATAGAAAGTGGCTTTCCCAGAACTGGAAGTGGACATCCCTAGTAAACCTCCTCTACACTTTTCATATAGAATTCATATTAGTCATCATCTAAACCCTATCTATATCCAATTCTGTTAAAAAATATATTGCAAAGAAAATACAAATTTTTAATAGAAAGTGGCTTCCCCAGAACTGGAAGTGGACATCCCTAGTAAACCTCCTCTACACTTTTCATATCGGTCATCATCTAAACCCTATCTATATCCAATTCTTTCAAAACATATATTGCAAAGAAAATACAAATTTTTAATAGAAAGTGGCTTCCCCAGAACTGGAAGTGGACATCCCTAGTAAACTTCCTCTACACTTTTCATATAGAATTCATATCAGTCATCATCTAAACCCTATCTATATCCAATTCTGTTAAAAAATATATTACTATTAAAAATTTGTATTTTTTTCGCAAGTGGCTGCTCCAGAACTGGAAGTGGACATTCCTAGTAAACATAATACTTCCTAAGTAATTTGATACTGAATCCATATTAGTCATCGTCTAAGCTGCATCTATAGCAAATCCTAATAAGGAGTTTCTTTAAAAAAAAAAAAAAAAAAAAAAAAAAAAAAAAAATTAGTAAAAACAATAAAGGCAAAACATTTGTCTCTATTAAGATATTAAAAAAAGATAACAAAAATCAATTCAAAAGAAAAGAAAATATTGACTTCGTTAATGAATGAATGTCAGAATAAGAAAAAGAAAGCGTATGGATTACAGCTGGGTGCAGAAGATCACGTCAGACAATCTAAGCATCAGACACCCCTGAAGCCTCTCATCCACAACCCGGAAAGCACATGACTAACAAACCTTTGGATATAGTAGCAGCAAAGCTGAAAATTAAAATATGAGTACAGTTCTTGTAAGTGAGGTGAAATTAGATGGGGACAATGTTCACAAGAAATGATTTCAAAATCATTACGATTTGCTCCATATTCAAGTTTGGGGACTCGTGTCATACAAACATGTAATGTGGCAGATGTTGGATATATTGAAAACTACTCTACATTAAACTGCAGGTAACATAAATAATCCTTTGGTATTAAATAAAATAACGTCTCCTACTAATTTGGTGATGATCTTCAACTTTATAATTGATTTTTATCTCTCATAATTTGAGAAATAGAGTGCTAACTTTCGAATTTCGCCACTAGGGGTGCTGCCCTTAGTCTCATCTAGTATGGCATGGCTACTTCTTTATGCTGATACCTCACATTGATAGCTCTAGTCAAAATGTGTTTGCCCTTTACAAATTTATCGGTTATTCTGTATATTCTGAAAAAAAAAATGCTAAGATCCCAAGATAACAAATTCGAATTTTCGATCACATTTCACTACCCAAAAAATGCTCATTTAAATCATATTTTCATTTTAACATAATTTACAAAATACTTTTAATGGCAAAGTGTCTTTCAATTTCCTGAATTAAACATTTATCTCAGACGATATTTCTTGGACTTATCTTATATCCCTGTGAATGCAGTACTGTTAATGGCCTACTTGAACCAAATAACAACAAAAATCAGAAAATCTAAACATACCAAATTGAAGAATATAAAATGGAATATAAGCTCTAACAACTAGAAGTTCATAAACAAACATTCCAATCTTTCTCTGCTCGTTAATGTTTATTTACTATATCCGGTATTACTTTATATATTTTCAAAACTGAACTTTTATTTTCTCAAAAAAGAAATAAAATATACATTTGAATCATACAATTTCCGAATTCTTAAATGAAACAATACACTAAGCAGACGGAAAAATGGCGAAACATTTCGAGCTCCAAGTACGTGCTGATAAAATAAGATTAAGAGTTAAAAGAGAGTCGCAAGGCTTAAAATAAACTAACATAAGAAATACCGTTCGATATCTTCACTGGGGCGATAATACGTCGGCATGTATATATTGAAGGCAGAAAGAATAACTGGGCTAAAGGACTAAATGAAGCGAAGTGAAAACATTAAGGAAAAGATTGCAGCTTTTTATCGTCCATTCTCTTTGGCTCCCAATGGCGCATAAAATTCCATGCAAAATCACAATTTCCCGGGTTGTTTCTCTTTCTCTGCAATGCCGGTTTCCTGCTTTTTATGTGGATAAAGGTTGCAGATAGAATCGCTAGGTTGTTGTAAATTGTGATATAGGGGCAACTTTGTCCCCAGATGAACAAGGAAAAAAGGACATTTCAAAGGTTTATATGATTTAGAAGATGCAAGGAGTAAAGGTGGTTATTGGCTGAATATATTTTCAGTGAATTGTGTTCGGATTTTGAATCGAATCAGTTTGGTCTTTACTGGGGATTTCTGCTCCTAAAATCAGCCATTTTGTGTTTCAAGACGCAAACAAAAAGGCATTCTAGGGATAATACGTTTTATACTCTTGAGACGATCTGGATATTTTAAAGAGAATAATTTTTAGGGAACATGCTTATAGACTTTAGATCTTTGAATGGATAAAGCATTGAACTGTTACCAATGATACTTTGTTTTTGAACACAGACAGCAGGAAAATATGTTACACGTAGAGACTTTAATTTATCATTGGTTAGTAACAGAAATGGGATGGGGCTTGGGATATTTGATTCTGTAAGGGTTCTGCCTGCATTAAATTGTTACTTGTGAGAAAAATGCTCCAAAGTAGTAGCGTATAGGAGGAGTTCTAAAGATGGAATCGTGTTCGAAGTGGTCTATCGATGCTGACAAGTACGCTAGGGACATGATTATAAAATTAAGCATGTTAAGAGGATGGAGTCATAAACGCACGCCTGAGGCAGGCTTATTGATACTTTTAAAAAGTACAGCACATTTACATGTTCTAACACTGTTATATTGTTTCAATCACCTAATACCTTTTCCCTGGTCTTAACACTCTAAAGACAGAAAAGCAACATACACAGTAATTAATTGCGGGTACAGTGAAGTGAAATCCATTTAATATGCCCTTGGCGAAAAATTTTGCGGACTTAGCAAAAAATTCAAGGAAATATCCCTAACTTGGGATTTCTGTCGAGTTTAGGAAATTTCGAGAATCTAGGCGATTTGAGAAGAATTTCGCCAAATAACTAGGTTTTAACTAGGAGTCTTTGTAAAAAGTAGGATATATATGAATGCTCAGCGTTTCTATGTTATGTGAGTAATTAAATGTATCGCCAAATAATTTTGCCAAATAACTAGGTTTTAACTAGGAGTCTTTGTAAAAAGTAGGATATATAAGAATGCTCAGCTATGTTATGTGAGTAGTTAAATGTATCGGAATGTAAATAAGGGTGTGTTTTGAGAATACCATTCTAATTTGTTACTGAATTAGATGCGCATTTCATTGCTGTTGTATTATACATGACGGTCGTTTTGCGACTTTGCTAGTTTAAATTATCCAGACATTTGTACTCAATTTTGTATTCCGGGAATGGTAAATTTGTTTCTGAGAAGAAATAAAACATTACCCAGTGATTCATTGATAAAATAGAAAAAACAATTGAAATAGATGAAATATTGTTTCGATATATTTTCTATACACTTCAGACTATCATTAAAATACACAAATCCTCGAAGATATATCAATCCCTGTTCAAAAGGTCAAACATTTCACGGAGTTTTCGCATTCAATATTTACTGAAAGAGCAAGACACTGTGGAATTTTTTTTATTTATTGTTAGTTAAATGATTGTGGTACAGTTAACGTCAAACCTGCTT
The DNA here is from genome assembly GCA_951213105.1 of Amaurobius ferox. Taxonomy (NCBI): domain Eukaryota; kingdom Metazoa; phylum Arthropoda; class Arachnida; order Araneae; family Amaurobiidae; genus Amaurobius; species Amaurobius ferox. The sequence continues at coordinate 18,105,872 of OX578140.1, forward strand.
CGGCTTATACAATCAGCGTACCTCTACGACAGATATTAGACAGTTCATCCGTTTTGTGTAATCCCAAGGGACCCCGCCTCTATCGCCAAAAACGTGAATAACACGCCCAACTCTTGCTCTGCAAACACTGGTGCAAGACTACTGCCAGCGATGGTGGTGCAAGTACATCCAGTAAAATCCTTGAAATCTGTACTGAAATATTATATGGTGCGATACTTCACTGGAATGTCTTATATTATATTTTATTTAGATGGAATTGTGTATAAATGTATAAATACCAGAATAAAAATATACTATTATTTTATTTAAAAAAAATTTTTTTTTGATCGTACGTTTTATTTTATTTCTATAAAAGTTTTCTTAAAATTAAGTTTTCATTCTTACAGTTTAATGACAGGAATAAAATAAGAGCATTTGAATGATTTGTGTTAAGGCATACTATTTTAACACTAGAACGACGGAAGTGGTCATTTTGACCGCAAATCTCTCTAACGGTCATCTTGACCGCTGCCTTCGTTCTAGGAAGATCGTTGATTTGTTCTCTTATTATAAAACCTAGAATAACTTTCTTCTGTGTTTTCAATAACTTTAAGAAAATAAGAAATGTCATAAAATTTCAATGGGCTGGGATTAGCCGTTTTGGAGGAATAGTTTCTCAAAGTAGTTATGCGGTCTAAATGACCACTTCCGTCATTCTAGTGTTAATACCCTTTATGACAATTTCGTAAATTAAACTATACAATTTTCCAGCAGGCTGTACTTCTAATACTATTCCAAAAACTATCACCTTTATGTTATTGTTCATATGCTATGAAAATCTTATGTTGTTCACATTATTAGAAATTGGACTATTTCAAATATAAGTGTCTATGTAGTTCCATTCCGCCTTTCCGGAATGTTTGAAGAAGGTGGCGAAAGGTACTTTCCTCTCAAAATGTACAATTAAAAAAATTCGGAAACAATATTTCCCGTGTACTACAAAAAGTATTTTCTAGAAAATATTATGAGAAGGTGAAAACTGGGAGGATAAAGGAAATAGCCCAGAAATGCTGAATCTTTTCACATGTATAAATAGAAGCATGGGTCGCTCTCTTCCATAGGACCGAAGAAAATGGATTTTTTTGGGTATTTCCAAAAACCTCAGAAGCATATCTGTGACTTTTAAAGATGAATTTCTGCACTCATATAGTATCCACCACAGGACAAAATCAAATGGAGTCTGATATTCGAGTCCCCCTGATGTGGGGGGACTCGAATATCTGACTTCCTGTGACTCAGGAGTCAGAGATCACAGGGAGTCAGATATTCCCTAGGGGATATCTGACTCCCTGGGATTTATAACTCTAAAACTTTGCACACTTGTAGTATCAACAAATTATGAAACACAACAACCAGTTCCTGATTAAAATTTTCAACACTGAGTGCCCTATATTATTAAATGAATTAAATTTGCTAAAAAAAGCTGCAACTTAAGTTTTTTTTAAGAGTGTGAATTTCTATGCCTTTTACAGGCCTAATAAATACTCGTTTCAGGACAATTCAAGCAGAACAAAGCGATAATTTTTTTAAAAAATTACTTATAAATTTCGAAATTTCTAAGTACGTTTTTCTAGAAAGTTTTAAAAAAATGTAGTCCTACGTTTTTAGATTCACCCTCATGGTAACCCTAACTTTCAATTAAGCAGAAATTTATACAGCGCCAGATAACTGCAGATATTGTTTATTTCCAGCACTTAAACCACTTTCTCTCAAATATCTCCTCTCACAACCACACCCTTAGTCTAACAAAAGCCCATAACCCTGTGTGTGTATTCACTAATTCAAATTACCCGGCATTGTGTGGGGTCGGGTATAGGAGCACCAAAAAACAAATATTCTTCTCTCTTATGGGGCTGTTATGTATGCAGTGATTGCTCGGAGGATAAAAGGTCGCACATTCTATTCGGTCGGTGATAATAAAATGCGTAGGGCGGATAAAGGAACTGGAGTAAAAATATTAAGTCAATGCTGGGTAAAGAAAGGGGTTGATAAAAATATTTAATACAGTTATTTGTAAAGTTAACTGATATATGTGGAGAGAGAGGCTGCGATTGACATTCTTATACATTTACTTTCCATATTGTTAGATCCATTTATTTGAAAATGATTTAAATTATGCTAATTAACGAAAAGCCTTTTTCTATGCATGTATGTATGCAGAACTTGGTGAGAAATGTGGCGATAATTTAGCGACATATACACCAACTTGGCTATTTACAATTTAATATAATTATTTGTAATGTTAACTGAAATAAGGGAAGTAAGAGGATGTATTTGATTTTGAGACATTCATATTCCATATTGTTGAGATCCATGTGTGTAAAATGATTTAAACAATGCTAATAAATGAGATGCCTTTCTCTATGTTTGCATATACAACTTGGCGAGAAATGTGGCGATAGTTTAGCGACATATCGCCAACTTGGTTATATACATTTTAATACAGTTATTTGTAATGTTAACTGAAATATGTGGAGTGAGAGGCTGTATTTGACTTTCTGTAACACTCATATTCTATGTTGTTGAAATCCATGCGTGTAAAAGGATTCAAACCATGGTAATAAATGAGAAAACCTTTCTCTATGTTTGTATGCAGAACTTGGCAAAAAATGGGCGATAATTTAGCGACATATCGCCGACTTGGTTATACTTGGATAACTTCACCACATTGACGAAAATTCAATATTTTGAAAAGCTATGTTTAAATATTTTTGACAATCCAGGAAAATACTCGCAAAATCGAAAACTCAGATGATCGGGAGAAATTCTTTAATTCCACTGTATAAGCTGATAATGGCAAACATTTGAGAGAAAAAGTTATAAAACTATAACGACTGTAATTATTTACAGGCCAGAGCTATTGATGAAGCAAATCTGAAAAAAAATGTATTGATGCTGCTCCGTAATTGACCCTTCCAACTTATATTTAGAAATCGGTGGAAAACACACCTCGGACAAAACGCACATCAGGGGTTTCGTATTACTGAGGCTCATTTAAAGAGATTGTATGCACGATGTTTCAGCATTGTGAAACTTGGTTGCAGTGTTAACCTTGGTCAGCATTGTAAACCTCGTGTTTCGTCAATTGATTTTAGGCATGTACTTCCAATGTGAACATTTGCTTAAATTAAATGTAAAATCCTTTGTATAAATTATTTTGGATGGGTAGTATTTTCTGAAGAATAGGGGTATAACTTTTTATAGAGTCCTATAAGAAAAAAAAAACTCCATTGAAAAAGTTTTACCGTACAGAAACCTAGTCTAAAAAAAACCAGTCTAATAAGAACGTAAAAACTATTAAAACAGAGGAAAATCTGAATCGGATTTTCCCTCAATTCGACGATCTTCCCTCGATTTTTGGCTCGTGTTGTAGGGAGGATTCCAAATTGAGACCAGACTTCATAAAACATATTTGCACAATGTTATTTGCAGTTGACTCTGTATTTGTAGGGAAAATATTCCAATTTTTTTAATAAGCCATAACTCGTCGAATGTTTCAGATAATTGCACCTGATATTTTTCTTTAGACTAATTACTGAACATCGCAACTTTTATTAATTGAACTTTTTTGCTCATGAAACTGCTGCATGATTTTGACTGCTTTATTAAAAATAGCCCTGTACTTAAAAATAGTTTTGTACTTAGTATTTGGCGCTTTTCTTCGAACACTAAGCCACTTTATCTCTGAATATTCACCGACAACCACACCCTGGGTATAAAAAAACTCACTGTGTATTCACTAATTCAAATTACCAGGTACTGTGTGAGGTCGGGTACAAGAGCAAACAGAACAAATATCTCCTCTCTTATGTCTGTTATGCATGCCGTGATTGCATGCAAAATAAAAGGATGGGGATTCTATTACAAAATAAAATGAGAACGATAAGGAAATAAACTAGAATTTAAATATTTTAAATTAATGCAATATAATTAATGCAATATAGATATCTTATACTAAAAGTAAAACAAGAATGCGAATGAAAATGTCTGAAAATCATGAATATAAAAAGTTTTGTTTTCATAAAAGCTGTGCAAATAAAGTGGAGACTTAGGGGGATTTTTTTCTTTTAAATGATGAGAAATATATTGAGGAAAACTTATTACTGCTTGATTTGACCACGATGTCAAGCATATGTATGTGTTCAACTTTTCTACAAATCCTTAAATATTTTATTTTTTTAACGGAGCTTGAGATATGTATTCACGTCACACATAATATATTTCTTTCCAATTGATTACATGAAACTTACTTAGTATACAAAATGAGATACAAATCGAAAAACGGTTTTTCAAAATGCATCAGCACCGCTTGGGATGGACGCAGTCGCATCACACTAAATCTAACTTTACTTCAGAACCGTTTTTATCAAATTATTTTGGTATATGGTATTTGGTATCATCTGGATATAAATTGGGATATCGCGAAATGCGCATGCGTATATTATGTACCAGAAGGATTAATAATTTAAACCGTGACAACGTTTTAAGATACACATAATACTCAATTTTTATTATAAATTTAGCTTCAAACTTTTAGTTCTACAATTATTTCAAAGTGGAGATGACTTTCTGAAAAAGACACGTCTTTTAAAAATATATTGTGACATTTTCTCATATTCATATAATACTCTATAATTATACCAAATTTGGCGTTAATCGGTTGAATAATTTCTGAGATATTGCGATAATCTCCTACGTACTGACGTGAGAAGTACAAGATAAGATTTTAGTCTGAATGTCGAAAACTTCTAGCCATCCCGGCCTGCCCAAACTGTCTCCGTGTACACGCGGAGTACGGGCACGTTAAATATGTGGGTCCGTAAATCCTTCCGAGAGGTTGGTGGCAGGGGAAGGAGGGTAATGTCCCTGTGGATGCCACCCCCACTGGGTTCCAATGTAAATTGGGTTTCATTTCTCGGCCGTCCAAACAGATACCTTACATCTTCTGGTATGTCGGACTGTCTGGTTCGAAGAAGTAGAAAAACTTCAAGCTTGTTTTTTTTTTACTTCGTGAAACACTCTACATTTGTACCAAAGTTGGTTCAAATCCACTGATTAGTTTTCGAAAAAGTTATTTTTCGCAAACAGCACTCTCTGAAATGTCCAGATTTTGATTTTGGCCGAAAAGTATTTTCGACATAAACATAATCATTTTCTCCAGCCGGAAAAGTTAGCGAGCCTAGAAGTAAAAACTGTGTTGTATATTTTTAAATAATCTCTCAAAGGTTCAATATATAGCTTCAAACACCTGACCACACTTGTACTTCAATTTTAATTAGAGCACTTCTGTATAATCGTAGCTTGTATACAGCAAATTTCTCTCATATCTGCTATCACTTTTTATGACTTATGGGGTTCAAAACTGCTAGACTTCGCTAATCATCGTTGAGTTTTCTTTAGCAACGTTTTTGCAAAGTTGTACATCGTTCTACCTTAACATTTTAAGCATTTTATATTTAGATGAATTCTGTTGGTTTAGTTAATGTCCATACCCCTTTTTCTTACGCTTTCGCTTGATGCCTGCTCTTCAGTTTAATTTCTTTTCATCCTATTTATTTTTAATCCTTTGGGACTCTTCTATGATCGCCCTGTTATGATTGTCTGGTGCTGTTGCATTTTGTTTTGTCGTATTGAGGCTCATCTGTTCTGATCTGTGACATTCCGATTTCAGATTTTGGCTTCTGTTATCGTTTATTCTATGTCTTGTATTTTGATTATGCTCTGAAACCGTCCTGTATTGGTGTCTGTTAATAGAATACACTCAAACCTATTTTTATGCGGTGAATAGGGACCTCATAAAAAAAGTCTCACGTAGAAAATAACTCAAAACCTTACGAAATAACTAGGAATTGCTTTTTTAAACGAAATCAAGACACGAGGCTTGGCAGCTACTTGGAATCTCGTCAAACCTTTTGGAATCTGATTTAGAAAATACACATGCGAACATTTTTAAATATTTTATTTACATATGCACTTATTTTACACATACAAAACTTTTCCAAACGTATAACCATTATCCTTCGTAGTCTGGCAATACGCAAACTTTCTTGTGGTAAACTGGTTCAAAATCGCTTTCGTCACTTGAAGATACTACCTCGCACTCGTTTAGAATTGACTTTTTTTCAGTTACCATGTAGTCGGTGATCAGTTTTTGCGACGACCGTTGTTTCACTAGACGCTTGTATATGTCTCGGTAGCCAGATATATACAAGATTGAAGCTCCTTTTGGAATTTTGAAGTTCTTTCAGAATTGGCATCGAAAAACTAAATGGCCGATCAAACATACTAATTTTTTTTTATTGATAACTTCGTCAATTATGTTCCAATTTGATTGAAATTTTCATATACCGCACAAAAAAGATCGCACAAAAAATCGCACAAATAAAGACCGCACAAAAACAGGTTTGAGTATATACAACCCTCTGGTTCAGTCGTGTGGTTTGGGTCTTCAACACACCTCTGGTTCATTTATGCCCATTCCGTATTTTTGACTTTAGGTTTGTTGGACATTTTAGACGCCTTGCTGATTAAGGGAATTTAAACATGTTCTTGAAACAGCTGTATGCAGCTTTTAGTCTAATTTGTGTCAAATTATGCTTTATGTTTTTTCCCTTACCCCTATTGTTTTTTCACTCATTCAAATTTTCGCGGTCATCTGAGGTGGAACGCAAATACCAACTCAGCCTTGCCTCTTCACCTCCATTTCCATTCCGAAAGGGTATTTTAGGTGCTACGCTGTGATAGATATCCTCCACATGCGGGCTATTTCATTTAGAGAATGTACACTTGCAGCTGTATCGACTGCTCGGTAAGCTTAATTAAAAAATCGTTCTCTCAGGATAAGCAAAGGGAATTTTCTTCTTTTTATTCCCTTTGTCTTTTTGTTCTCCCTTTTTTTTAAGGTGCGCAGAGGGTTTCAATTAAGGCGGTCAAAAAATACCCGGGTAAATTTTCGGCTTCCTTTGCCCAGTTTTCTAATCTCCCACTTTGAATTTAAGTTTCGTAGGAAATAAGTTTTTATTTAAGGGGAGAAAAGGGATTTTAAAGCAAAAATTTCCGAGCGTGTGTGCGCTCGGAATTTTCACCGGATTAAAATCGATTTATCGAATTTAATTTCAGATGATGAGCTTCGAAGAGTTTGGGTGGAACTATGAAAGAATTGGAAGGATTAATTGAGGAAGTATGGGTGGGTCGGGGGGTGAGCCAAAGCGATCGAAATTTTTAAAATGTTAAAAAATTAAACATGAAAAAGCTGCAGTTTTTTTTTCAGCGATTTTGTAAATTTAAACGGCGGTATATCCGAAAATGTATAACGCGAGGAGTTTCAATTTGGGTTCATCAAAAAGCGGGTATAGGGAAATTAATCAAGTGATGTCAAAATATTTTATGGAATAAAAGTGAAATATAAAAGCTGATTGCATTTTAGTAGAATGGCAGATTATAAAAGGGATAAATAATAAAAAAAAAATTTAATTTTTCTTCTGTATATTTATTCTGTATTTTAAAATCATTAGTATTATCTCATACATCTCGGTGTTAGAAAACATCCAAACAAACTGTTGAAAAAATAACTACAAACAAAATAATTCGTTATTGAAATTGTATGGAACAAATAAGAAAACGTATCATAACTGGATTTGGAAGCAAGAAGAGCCTTTTGCATCAGAATAAATAAGGTAGGTCAATCCACAACATGCAGAAAAATGCTTGTCCAAAAAGTGTTTGGAAAAATCAGACATTTTCCTGTTATTGCCGGAATGACTGCTGTCTCATTTATCCTGATGATGAGGTTTTTAACCTCAAAACCGGTTGATACATTTACATATTTGCTATACGCTGTTCTAGTAACGAAATGTATCTTTACATTTAGGAAAATCCTCAAGTTTTCAGCATTCACAACATCCCTATCTCAATCAATTTTATCGCTCCATGGTAAAATTGCCGTTACAGTCAAAAAATTGTCTGAACCTGCGAATTCAGTGAATAGCTGCAGATTTTAATTTTACTTATTCCTTGTTTTAAAACTTTGTAGAAATTACCTGAAATATCTTAGGTAAAAATAATAACACGATACTAACTGTTTATATGACCTTACTTTTAAGTTTATGTAGCTTATTCGGTTACCTGTTAAAGGAGTGACTATTAAAAAGTAATTAGCAAAAGTAAAGTGTGCGCAAAATTCCATAAACAGCTTGATTTCTAATGAAAATAGAAACAGTCTAGTAATAGATACTAACATACTAGTTACATAAGTCTTGCTTCAAAAGAGTCATAACTTAAAATTATAATTTATGGAGTATTATACTATGGTTGAGTTGTATACACATTAACTCATAAATCAGCTAATGTATAAACTTATGAATGTACAGGGTGACCACTGAAAGACTGAAGGGTTTAAAAAAGTCATAACTTGTTCATTTTCAATCTTTTTTATTTTCTTTTTTTACAGGTTATATAGAGCATCATTTGGAGATTAAAATGGTTACGTATGATGTCCAGCAATGAGTAAAACTCATTGGGTTTTTCTATTACAGTGAAAGATCAATTATTGAAACTCAGAGAAATTACAGGCAACATTTTAATGGACATTCTTGGAAAATCGCCGATTGATCCAGTTCTTTCAAACAGGGCGATTAGGTTCCAAATCATGTTATCGCTAGGAGATGACTCTGACATTAAAATGGGTGGCGGTATTTTCTCTGAGTTTTAATAATTGGTCTTTCACTGGAATAAAAAAATCCTATGAGTTTTACTCGTTGCTGGACATCATACGTGGCTATTTTAATCCCCAAATGATACTCTATAACCTGTAAAAAAAAAGAAAATAAAAAATACTGAAAATGGCTTTTTCAAACACTCCAGTCTTTCAGTGGCCACCCTGTATAAGTTGATCCGCTTGAAGATATCAAGAGATTTACACAATTTATATTGCTTAATAAGAGGTTGAAAATCCAGACCGTCCGACTCGTCAGCAAGGACATGAACAGCTATTTGGACGGCAGGACTTAATAAGAGATTGCTGTTGTTGTTGCGACCCAGACCGTCCGACCTATCAGAAAGGTGTAAGGTAACCGTTTGGACGGCCGGGAAGTGCCACCCAATTTAGACCGGAACCTAGTGGGGGAGGCATCCACAGGGACCGTACCCTCCTTCCCCTACCACCAACCTCTCGGAAGAACTTACGAACCCACATGTTTAACGTGATCGTACTCCGCATGAACACGGCGGCAGTTGTGGCAGTGTGCAAATCCAGCGCGCAAATCACCGGGCTACAGCGCCCGAAATGTGCCAATAGCACGCGGTGTTCCCAAGTGGTCACCCACTCAAGTACTAACCGCGCCCGACGCTGCTTGACTTCGGTGATCTAACGAGAACCGGTGTTTTCAGCAAGGTAGGGCCGTTGGCATACTTAATAAGAAGTTTCATAACTCGACAAATATATCTGATTTTGCGTATAAACAAAACATCAAAATTGTTTCAACTCAAATTAAAAGTGTAAAAACAAAGCATCGAAAGTGTTATAACTTAAAATAAAGATGCCATTTTGTGTACGAGCACGATATCAAAAGTGTCACAACTCTAAATAGAGCTAGCTGATTCCTTTAAAATATGACCAAAGCCTGTAAAATGTTAGAACACAAAATTCAGGTTGTTTGAGTTTTTTTTTTAAGATTATAAAATTATATTGACGAAAGAAACACTTTAATAATGCATGTAACAGTATATTCTTACTGCATGTACAATCGGACGGTCAATAATTTTCTTTAACGTTTTGAAATCTGACGTTCCATAATTTATAATTGCTTTTTAAAATTATTTGCTTTATTTTTTGGAAAATCGTGTTTTATTTAATTATGCCAGTTTTTAAACAAGGATACGATATTGCGACTATTAGTGAAGAAATTAAAAACTCTAATGTCGATGTTAGGAAATATACTCATACACCGTACTTAATTATTTTATGTTATTGTAGTACTAATGTACATATACTTCCGAATTTTTATTAGATTCTATGTGGTTTTGAAGCACTATTTGATTTTTGATACGGTGAATAAATAGTTAATTTACAAATTGTCCGATAGTTGATTTTCGATAGTGCTTATGATTTATTTTATGCTTTTACAGATTTAAGTAATAATTTAGACTACGTATAATATATATGTAATAACGTGTTTTGTTTCTCTAGGTATCCATAAACTCCAGCGACCACAGGATGGAACTTATGGAGCCAAACTTTTGATCCCCACCCCCCGGGGGTACAGAACATATTTTTCCTTTTTTGAAAACTCCCTTCAGACAATTCAGAAGAGTATCCTGATAACTTAGTAGGCGAAATCTTTGCACACTTATAGTATCGATCACGGAACGGAACTTACGGATTCGTGCATCAAAATTATTACTTTCCTTATATACATAATGTATAAGGAAAGTACTGTGATGGGGTCGAAAATTCGAATTCGAGTTTTCGACGGGAGAGCACGTTTCAAGCATCCCTGATCACGAATCAAACATTTTTGAAGTAATGTCTGTCTTTCTCTGTGTGTGTGAAAGTATGTGTGTGTGTGTAAAAGTGTGTGTGTGTGTGTGTGTCAGTGAGACTGTGGAGACGATAACTGACGAACGAATGAACCGATTCGAACGAAATTTGGTACAAAAATCACAATCCGTAAATACTGGAAGCCTATTGTTTTTATACGCAATCGAATGTACAGACCCCCCCTAAATTTTCGAGTGAAATTTTGAAAAAATCATCAAAAAATCAAAACCGCTAATAAAGTTACTCAAATAGACATTTCTTATGTAATTTTTCATTAGAAAACGATTGACATAAATTTTAGAACGCTAACATTAACAGTTCTCGAGATATTGCACATTTTTCAAAAAAATTATCAAAAAGTTATATAAAATAAAAAAAAATATTTCCTATTGAGAAACATGTTCACTTTTCATATGTAATACCATGCGATAAATTTGCTGACATCAATCTAGTGGATCTGGCTCGTTCCATTCATGAAAAAGGACATTCATGAAAAAAGTAATACTTTTGTATTTGAACGCCAATAGTCATTTATCTGCTGTAAGAATAACTTATTTCTCCGTCCATAACGCTTGGCAAGATTTTGATAATGAATTTGGCGGAATGTCGCCAACTTGGCGACATTTTTTTAATTGTTTCTAAATTGACAAAAATCTCGCCAAACTGATAAAAATGACGCTAAATCGATGAAAATGACGACTAATTGAAGAAAATTCAATATCTTGGAAAGAATATAAGTATCTACTATAAGAATAACATTATTTTTTAACTGTAAAAGTAGTAAATTCATTGCATTATATAAGGAAATTCATGTGTTGCCCACATCAGATTTTTTTATATTGTTTTCGGAAAGATTTTATGTCGTGGTTTCCCTGTACATATAATCCTTTATAAAAATACGCCTAAAATTTTTATAAAAAATAAAAAAATAAAAAAACAGTTTAAAACTGCAGTGAAACTTTTTGAGTTGGACACACACAGTTTCAAAAACATTGTCCAACTTACAGAGGCTTCCACGTTGTGCCCGTCCAGGCTATGTATAAACTCCAACAAATGCGTTCTACTTACAGTAGTACTCAATATATAGAAATGGTTACATTAAAAATATGCTCTCCATACGGTAGCATTAACCATATAGAAATGTTTATATGGGGATAAGTCACTATAATTTTGCTTAAAGTAATAAAAATGACTCACCTAGCTCCAACTAAGAGAGATTCGCCATCTTGTTCCAGTAGTTTGAAATAATCACTGTGCGACTGATTTCCAAGGAAGCGCTGGAGGTCTGACTCATCTGAAAATGGAGACGACAGGATTTAGAAATCAGAATTGAAATGAAATTTCACAGTATTTGTATCTCTGACATAGCTATCAGAAGTATCCGACGTTGTTCGTTATTTAAATGATATTAGCTCCTCAAAAGTGTGACTCTTACGTCACTTATAGTCAGGCAGTATTTTCTCGGTGACGTCAGTTATTTCTCAGCTGCCAAGTCAGAAGTCTTTGCTGGGAATGAAAACCGTCTTTCTACCTTACAGTTCGACGATTTTACTTTACTTTTTTTTTAATTTGGGAAATGATATCATATTAATACTATTTTAATAGCAAACATATATTTATTTGATTTGTAGTCCAGGTGATGTTAAAATATCAAAATACATTTTGGCTATTGCGATAGAAAAAAAATGTTTCATTTTCAACTTCGTCCAAAACTGAAAAAACTGTTGTTTTAAATATTTCAATGAAACTTTATTTGAAAAGCATTCTGTGGGATTTGCAATGACAATAAGATTGAAAAGTGTAGAAGATCCTGACCGTCCGACTCGTCCAAGGACATTAGCAGCTGTTTTGACGGCCCATATTGAAAAATGTGTAAATGCTCACTAATATCAAAAAAATAAAATATATATATATATATATATTGAATAAATAAAATATTATAATATAATTAAATATTAAATAAATAAAAAGTGGGGTTTAAAATAATCTCATCGACGTGATGATGTGCGAATATACTTTTGTGCCAAATTTCGTATTTGTAGGATACTTGGATTTTCCGGTATATATATATACCCCATAACACATACACACACATACGTATAGAGTATTTCTTTTATTATAGATTTAGTCTCCGATGTGTATGTAATATCATTAGCCCTATAATAATATGTTTCTCTCTCTATATATGTATATGTAACTGCACATACATCGTTCGAGCAATTTAGCATATACGTATTTGTCTTTTATTAAGATGTATAAATCGGAATCACGTATGGATCATTTCAAACCGGATACATCTAGTAATAAATAAATATGAATGTCAAAATGAACTCAGGTCATGACGGAAAGGACCTCTCGATACATCCATAATCGAACAAAATTCGTAAGGCTGAAACAGCAACTTTTCAGATACCCAGCTTGACGCCGTGTCCCTCACTTGTCAGTGACCTGTCAAGACGGGATGACCACAACATGCATTAAAAATTGATTTCACTTCAATTTATTTTTCGGGTTACTTATACGTGACCTCACGATGAAAGCAGAAGGGATGGGTGGATTTTTTCCCCCTTTAATTTTTGGGAGTTTCTATGAGTGGAGATAGTTGTTGGCATTGACAGAATCATGATGCAGCAAAAAGTTATTAAAAGATGTTTATAAAATGTAATTAAAGCTTTCTGGAGTATTTGAATTAATACGGGTGAGAAGTGGAAGAGTTGCTGTCTCTCTCTCTTTCTCTTTCTCTTTTTTACTTTCCCTGCAATACATGGTAATGTATAGGGAAAGTATTGGAATCATACCGAAAATCACAACTCGAGTTTTCGACGGATCTACACGTTTCGAGACCTCTAGAATACGAAAAAACCATTTTTAGCGTGACGTCTGTGCGTGTGTCTGTCTGTCTGTCTGTCTGTCTGTCTGTGTGTCTGTCTGTCTGTGCAGATTTTGTATCCACTGTAACTAAAAAACTAATGGACCGAATTTCACAAAATTTGGTAGGTAAGTCACTTGTGGGCGGGGCTGGTGCTGATTAGTTTTGGGTACGATTCGGAATAAAAGAACCCGCATTTTTTTGCGAAATGGCCCGCAAAAGCTTGTATCCACTCTAGCTGAAAAACTAATGGACCGAATTTCACAAAATTCGGTAAATGAGTCACGTATAGGTCACTCTGGTGCTGATTAGATTTTGGTACGATTCGGAAAAAAATAACCTGCCTTTTTTTGCAAAACGGCCCGCAAAAATCTTCAAAATCTAAACTAAAGAACTAGGTATACTCAGATATATCCATAAAATGCCCGTTTAATACGTAATGTTTAACGACGAAAATAATAAGACCAACCCCATTACACTAGGACTAGCCGTTCTCGAGATATTTTAGTTTTTCGTACTTTCCCTACGCCACCTTTGAAAATAAGCCCGGTTACCGAATGAGAACGAAAATTCAATAAAAGTGAAATAAATGTAATTAAAATAAAGAGAACGTACATATAAGTCTGCAGGGAAAGTCATGTGCTGCCCACATCAGATTTTTACTTTCCCTGCAATACATGGTAATGTATAGGGAAAGTATTGGTATCATGCCGAAAATCGCAACTCGAGTTTTCGACGGATCTACACGTTTCGAGACCTCTAGAATACGAAAATACTATTTTTAGCGTGACGTCTGTGTGTGAGTCTGTGTGTGTGTCTGTCTGTCTGTCTGTCTGTCTGTGCAATGTATGTATCCACTCTAACTCAAAAACTTATGGACCGAATTTCATAAAATTTGGTAGGTAAGTCACTTGGGTATGACCCTGGTGCTGATTAGTTTTTGGTACGATTCGTAAAAACAGAACCCGCCTTCTTTTGCGAAATGGCCCGTAAAAATGTCATGTATCCACTATAGTTAAAATACTAATTGACCAAATTTCACAAAATTTGGTAGATAAGTTACTTGTACGATACTCTGGTGCTGATTAGATTTTGGTATTAATCGGAAAATAACAACCTGCCTTTTTTTACGAAATGGCCCGCAAAAATCGCAAAATCTAAAAAAAGATACGTATGTTCAAATATATCAATTAAATGTTTGTTTTATACAAAATATTTGATGAGGAAAATAATAAGAATAACTCTTACTCTAGGACTAACCATTCTCGAGATATTTGAGATTTTTCGCATTTAGTTATGTCACTTTTAGAAAAATGTCTAATTATCAAATAAAAACAGAAATTGAATAAAAATGCAAATTTAATGTTATTTTGTGCAATTAAACTCAATTTAATGAATTATTAAAGAAAAAAAATAAATTTGAGTCTGCAGGGAAAGTCATGTGCTGCCCACATCAGATTTTTTCTTTTGCAACAGGCTTTTTAAAGTATTAGTAGAAAACTTTATATTCATTCTATGATTTGGAATTTAAGTTACTTAGGTATTTTATTTTAATGCACACACATGAGATTTCAGAAGACGATATAAATTTATGTAAAAACCCTGTAGAATAAATTAACAATCTGACTATATTCATAAACAGTAGGATTAAGAATATGGTGGAAAATATAGATACAAATAAAACGGTTATAAATATAAATACAAAATACAAATAAAATGCAATTTTTAGGATTAGGTTTAGTTCGATTTCGCGTTCACAAATTTTTACGGTGAAAAGTGCAGACTGAGCCTCCATTGCAAACACAAATGCATATAGACGCACAGCGGCGTAGGGATAGAACATATAATTTGAAACTGAGGATATAGATTCGCTTCTTGCATATGTAAGACGTTTCATAATATTTTTGGCATTTCAGCTACAATGCAACTCATATTGGGTGCGCTTTTGTATGTTATCCGCAATTTACTTTTCTATAAATATTTAAAGATGTACAAAAGACCGGAATGACTTATAAACTGCATGAGGGTGAAATTAGACCAAAGATGTTTTCGAATTTAGAGAGTGAAGAAAAGTGCAGTCATAGATTTTGCTAGAAAGCAAAATCTTTAACTATTAGACTTGTGTCCATTTTCTGTAGATTTGAATATCTGGGGTTGGTCTAATTTCATTCCATGTGGTTCAGTTTCAAGGTAATGATTTTTCAATTGTATTTCCTTATTGAGATTTGTTAACACATTGAGTGGCCAAAGAAAATATTTAGGCCATTTTATACAAAGTAGTTATCCCGCAGATATTGGTCGCTTTGGGGCGCTCTTTAGGCTACACAAAGGGAATGCTAGCAGAATGTTAACGAAATCTATTGCTTAAGAAACAATGAGTGAAATATGCGATCGACGGATTTTGAAACGCAGAATGGCGTAGACGCTTGAAGTAGTGATGCAAGCAATTACAAGCATTAACAAAACATTTAAGAATTATGTAAGATTTGCCGTTATTAGAGTTTGCAGAGTGGACCACCACACACAAACCCAGGTTTGAGAGTAAGACGAGAGTGGGGATTCGGTACACTTTACTCCAATTCAGAAGATAAGATATTCCAAGTTAGAGATCAAGTCTAATGGCCGCTCAACATACATTACATTGTATGGGCTACAGAAGCAAAAGTGCTTACCAGGTGGTCATGATTTTAAATCTCGGTGCATATTTCTATGTTATTTATTAAAAAATCCGACAAGTTTCTAGCCATAAGGAAGCGCCAGAAACTTTACCAACATGGGTATTGAAAATAGATAATTATTTAATACACATATTACAGATAAATGACGTTTGCCTTATTTTAAAACACCGATATTTCACACATTTTATATTTCAGTCACTTTCCAACCCCAGAGAACTTTAAATTTTCAAACTTCAGATTGAACTCATGATTGATGTCTTAACAAGTCAACGTTCAAAATGACGCTCCCATGAAGAAAAGAAACATGGAAGTTGCAACTTGATAGCTGAAGAGTCATCGCTGCGTCTAGAATGGTGAATCTTTTTGAAACTGCAACTTTGTAAAATATTAAATTCATACTTTTGTCCTATCACTGTTGCGGTTAGTGCCATCCAATGATCCGGCGACCTTTCTTTTATGAATTCGTAATACATTGCAATTTTTTTAAAAAGTATAGATGAACACTGTCGTTAAGCTTATAGCATATGATTGAGCATTCGAAGGCATACATAAAGAAAATCCGCTGGGAATTGAAGTAAAAATGCTAAAGTGAGGGAGAAGGAGTATCCTTACAAAGATGTATGAATTTAAGTAAAGTTATTGTTTTACAAAGTATCAAAATTAGAAACTAAACTATAGAAATCACACACGCAGTGGTCCCCCACTGGGTTCCGGTCTAAATTGGGTGGCACTTCCCGGCCGTCCAAACAGATGCCTTACACCTTTTTGGTAAGTCGGATGGTCTGGGTCTCAACACGCACTGTTAGATTTTAAATTTTAACAATGTAAAACTGTATGAAAATATGACATATAGAAGATATAAGAGAATTAAAT
The DNA here is from genome assembly GCA_951213105.1 of Amaurobius ferox. Classification (NCBI taxonomy): domain Eukaryota; kingdom Metazoa; phylum Arthropoda; class Arachnida; order Araneae; family Amaurobiidae; genus Amaurobius; species Amaurobius ferox. The sequence continues at coordinate 18,122,868 of OX578140.1, forward strand.
TTTATACCCCTCAGTGGATAAGACTGAAAAGGTAGAACAAAATGTTATAGCTTCTATGGAATTTCATTGTTTGCTTTTGAGAAAATAGTGTTTGATTTCAGATTTCGAACACATCTATAAATGTTTGCAATAACACGACATTCATGTAAATATTGTGAATAATTAGGTTCAAACTTTATCAATAGATACACATTTTTATAGTTAAAATCGCTGATATTTCAATTTTTTGCTTTCAGTCACTCTAATTTGGGAAATTCAAGTGATCAGACGTCAGTAGGAGGAAATGAAATCTCCTCACGATTGATGATCGAAAAGAGCACGTCAACCTTTAGAATGATTTTTCCCCACGAAGAAAAGAAACTTGGAAGTTACAACTTGATGGCTGAAGAGCTTTCTGTGAGAATCATAAGCACAAGGGACGGCGCTCCTTTCAGCAGGTGCAACTGTTTAAGAACTCAAATTTGAAGTTTTATCCTCACTCCTGCTGTGGTTAGTGACAATCTACGACCTTTTTTCTTTAAAGATTCGAAATAAATGGTAAATGCTTCTAGAATTTGGGAGGATGAACAGAAACTTTATGCTAACACCATTTGACGGAACTTTAGATGATGTAGAAAAGAAGTATCAACTGGGAATTGCAGAGGAAACCTTTAGATAAAGGAAGTAAATGGAGAAAAGACTACATTTCACGAAGATACATTTGACGGGTGAATTTGAATAGTACTGTAGATTTATATCATTTTATCGAATTTTAGAAAACGATATATAAAGTTCTGAACTATAAGATTTAAACACTTAACATATGCATAACAATTCATTCTTGGTCGTTACGAAATGTTAAAAATATTGCCCTTTACCTCCTAAAATACATAGTATATGTAACAGGAAAATGTTGAAATGAGAGAAAAATACGACTCTTTGAAGAATTTACACATTTCGATCAATTATGAATCCGAATCAACCATCATTTCTATGGTTTCTGCCATTGGGAGAGATACTTCTCGAATAAATCAAGGTCAAACAACATGTGGTAAGATTTTTACAAATTAAGAGGTTTGCTGATTTTGAGAGAGGTCAGGGAAGGGTCTTTTAAAACATTTTCTGTTCAGAAATAAAAAGCAATAATAATTATATTGAAAAGGATCAGGACTTGATCTCTGAAAAGCTGGAATCTCATGTTGTGTACTTATCTGTATATATATATATATATATATATATATATATATATATATATATATATATATATATATATATATATATACATTATAAAACTTGAAAAATTTATTTTCAATTTTAGTGAACAGATTAAAAAGCGAAATGCAAAAAATAATTTATAATACAACTTGTAAAGCGCTATGCTGCAACATTTACATGTGTATTCCTATAAAAATTCCCAAAAAGGACAAGTGGCAATGTATTCGTTCAGATTCTAGATGTGTGACAGAAGTACCGGCCGGGGGGAGTTGCGACCCCCAGCACTCCGGTTAAAGCTTTTTCCGCCATGGCAAACGCTCCCGGTAACCGATACTCCCTACACGATTTCCTTCATGACCCTTTATACTTCCGTAAAAATTACACACATATACAATTTCAATAACATGTAAAAAGCTAAAAGTTTACTTTTCCACGCTAAAACTATCCATGAATCATGTTGTAAAAATATAACAATTAATTTAAAATACAAAATATTCAAGACTATTAAAATCCCAGTCTGAGAGGATCAAAACTAATGTTTGAAATACAAACAGAGTGTCTGTATTTTTAAATATGGACTCAAGACCTATTGGCTACTCCATCGCCATATATATACTAATGTTTGAAATCATTTAACTCATGGTCAATTATTACTGTAAAAACTATATATTCAAGACTATTGAAATCCATGTTATTATTATGAAAATCCTTTTCTGGATACCAAAACCTATTGGCTTTTTTATCACCATAAAAATCCTAATGTTTGAATTTACTGCACTTGTGATAGTTTAATGCTCAAAAATCGATATATTCAAGTTCGATATCAAGGAGCGTTTGCCATGGCGGAAAAAGCTTTAACCGGAGTGCTGGGGGTCGCAACTCCCCCCGGCCGGTACTTCTGTCACACATCTAGAATCTGAACGAGTACATTGCTACTTGTCCTTTTTGGGAATTTATATATATATATATATATATATATATACAGGGTGTCCCAAAAATATTGACCTCGACTTTTATTCCTTTAATATTGAACTTAGACATATATAATAAATTACAAAGTTGCGTAAAAAAAGGTACGGAATTTTGCGAAATCAATTAAAATTTTCAAGGGGATTAAATTTTAACAAATACAAAATTTAAATTTTTATACGGTCCCCGTACAAAAACATTTCCAATGAGTAAAATGTGCCCCATACACTAATAAGTTGATGTACAAAATTTCAGCATTTTATCATAAAATGTCCCAGAGATATGGAAAGACAAAAATGCTGACTTAAACCACTTTTCGATGCATCGACATGGGTTCTCAGAGAGGAAAAATCATGTCGGCAGATCGCGTTTCAGGGGTCATACACAAATTACGAAAGAAAGCAATGATTACATAAATAAATAGCAAATTTGCTATTTATTGGTACAAAAGTATCTACACTGTGTAGAAATAATAATTTTACACAAAGATTATAAAACTTGTTCAAAATGTTTTCCATCCATGCCAAAGATCCAGTAAAGATAAGAGGCAGATATTATTTGCCTAGGATGCATTTCTCCGTTGCGTCATTTGCACTCTTACTGTTAACATTTACATTTTAATTTGTGGTTAATCCCTCACCCACTTTGTTTAAACATATCTCTGGGAGTTTTTATGATAAAATGCTGAAATTTTGCACCTCACCTTATTAGTGTATGAGGCACATTTTACTGATTGGAAATGTTTTTGCACCAGGGCCGTATAAAATTTAGATTTTGTATTTCTTCAAATTTAAACCATTGAAAATTTTTATCGATTTCAAAAAATTCTGTACCTTTTTTTACGCAACTTTGTAATTTATTATATATGTCTAAGATCAATATTTAAGGAATAAAAACCGAGGTCAATGTTTTCTGGACACCCTGTATATATATATATATATGATGAATCAGGGTCAATGGTATCCTTTGCTAAGGAATGCTTGTACGAAATCATCTTCGCAGCAAAAAAAAACAGACAATGCCCTCGAACAATAAAAACAGACAATGCCACACTTGTAGCAATGCTCCAGTGCTGCACTAATACTCGAGAAGAAGCTGTATGGTTTATCACCGCCATGCGGATGAGATGTCTATCATCCTGTGTTGTCATATTGCGTGAGCCGCTGCCGGATTTTTGACTCATCCGGTTTTTTAGTCCCCTGCTTTCACACTTGCATTGCTGTCGTAGCATTATGTCCCGTACGGGCAGCAATACCCTCCTTCCAGAAAGCCGATTATGTGTCCCCATTCGAACTCCGTAGTTTGTTTATAAGGCGCCCTCTGACACTGACGAGGCATAGTGACTGCAATTGAACAGTTTTCAACTCGTGGACACCGATACCATACTTGTATGGCTCTTCTTATTTACTGCGTCGGGACATCTGAGTTATCTCTGTAATATTTAGAGTATACAGACAGAAGTTCAGCTTCAATATGTATTTCTGTACCATGATTGGCCCCTGAAAACGTACATTGCCACAAAAATGCTTTTTATGGGAACTTTTTTTTCAAACTATCACATTTCCTTGTTACACTGTATTATGTTTCTTTATGTCCTATGAGTCGAGAAATAGAATACAAAAATACTTTATTCACATTCCACTGGATGCATTATCAGCTCTATGCATTTTATGCTTATTCAACATTTCTTTGTGTTTTAGATTGTTAGGTAATAAAGGAAATAAGCTTTTATTCATCTATGCGTTGTTTGAATTGTAATTTCGAGCACTTAATTTTTAGTGGGAATATTAAAACAAACTTTTTTCCCTTGCAAATTTTCAAAAGCCAAAGAAACCTTATACTGATATTTTGGATTAACTTGTAAAAAATACTTTATTTATTAAAATGAACTTACTTTAAATTTTATGAATACTAGTCAAAGAATCTAAAGAATATTTTTTATTACAAATTTTGCTTATCAATAATAAGCATATTTTTCCAAACTCATATTTACTTTTTAAAAATAAAAAACACCTTAAGTAAAAAATCTGATGTGGGCAACACATGACTTTCCTTATATAATGTAATGAATTTACTACTTTTACAGTAAAAAAATAGGTTTTTCTTATAGTAGATACTTATATTCTTTCCAAGATATTGAATTTTCGACAATTAGTAGTCATTTTCATCGATTTAGCGTCATTTTTATCCATTTGGCGAGATTTTCGTTAATTTGGCAACATTTCAAAAAGTCACCAAGTTGGCGACATTCCGCCAAATTCGTCGCCAAAATCTCGCCAAGCGTTATGGACGAAGAAATAAGTTGTTCTTACAGCAGATAAATGACTATTGGCGTCCAAATACAAAAGTATTACTCAAAGTATCTTTTTTCATGAATGGAACGAGCTAGATACACGAGAATGATGTCACCCAATTCATCGCAGGGTATTACATATGAAAAGTGAACATGTTTCTCAATAGGAAATATATTTTTTTTAATTTTATATGACTTTTTAATAATTTTTTTGAAAAATGTGCAATATCTAGAGAACGGTTCATGTTAGCGTTCTAAAATTTATGTCAATCGTTTTCTAATGAAAAATTACATAAGAAATGCCTATTTGCGTAACTTTATTAGTGGTTTTAAGTTGTTGACGATTTTTTCAAAATTTTATTCGAAAATTTAGGGGGGTTCTGAACATTCGATTACGTATAAAAACAATAGGCTTCCAGTGTTTACGGATTATGATTTTTGTATCAAATTCGGTTCGAATCGGTCCAGTCGTTCGTCAGTTATCGTCTCCACAGACTCACTGACACACACACACACAGACATCACTTCAAAAATGTTTGATTCGTGATCAGGGATGCTTAAAACGTGCTCTCCCGTCGAAAACTCGAATTCGAATTTTCGACCCCGTCACAATACTTTCCTTATACATTATGTATATAAGGAAAGTAAAAAATTTACGTTCACTGGATGCGTAATCATAAATTTTATGTTCTTGTTAAATTTCATGAATGCAGATGCTATAGAATTTACTGTGTACCAAAACAGAAAAGAACATACTCTGAGACTCTTGACTTTCTCTGAGATTTTCTGCCTTTTAAACACCATTTCCAGCAAACGTGACGCTACATGCTATTTAAGATAGAAACATTTACTTCTCATGGGGCGAAATGAATATAAATTATATATTGTAATTATAAGAATTTATTTTATATTTTTTATTTTTAAATAAAAATTCCGTAGTTCATCTCGCTTTCGTCCCCATAATATAATAATTCTATAAGCAATTATTGATGTTTTTCTTAAAAGCGAATAGCATTCATACTATGCATTGAAATGAAATAAAGATTATTTTTATGATAAAATGTAAAAAGGTGATTTTTCTCCCACCATTTCCTAATCTTTAATTTATCTTCTTTACGACATTTTATTTACTACATTTTCTGTTCGCTCAATTTTCTTTTTCGTCAAAAACTCAAATCTAGCGATAACATTTGTGTACTTGTTTAGTCTCTGAACATATCTTTACTTTTTCGCTGTTCTGATTAGATTTGTCTCTTATTCTCCTTTTGTTTGTTTCCCTGAGAAATTCTCACCTTTCAGATTTTATATCTGTAATTAAATTCCGTTCGCAACCTTTGTTCGAGCCTTCCGGCTATACGAAATTGAGTGCTTTTAACTTAAGCGTTTCGGAGATTTGATCACCCCATTGCGAGATTGTATTGTTTTCTACAAAAACATCGCAGTTTGTTTCAATCTTCCTCATCACACGTACGCAAGTTTTTCCGATTCTTTTCGCCGCGTTAAGTGACTGAAAATTGATACCGTTGTTCCACTTAAGTAATGCTCTCTTTAGTTTTGCTGCTGCCGAGACTTTTTTAAATAATTTTATTGTGTTGTTTTTGAATCATAATACGCGGTAGTGAAAGATTTGATAACATCATTCTTCATTAATTGGCAAATTTTCTTCATGAATTAATTATAATACATTAAATTTCAACGAAAAGAAAAATCCTCTGAGTTAAAGAAAAGGCGGGAAAACTCTCAGGTAATGAAAGCTTAAAAGTATCATACAGTTTTTAGAATTATAACTAGATGGCGCTAGTGTTAGTAAAATGCCATCCAGCCTCATTTGAGAGTCAAGAAAGCTTAAAGTTTAGTGTATGTAATTTTGAATATTTGGAAATTAGGTTCCTTGATTAGGAGTAGAAGGAGCATGTGTTTTGTTTCTGTTTATAAAACATGTTATAGAATATATGGAGACGAAAATAAATTGGAAGAGAAAACAAATTTGAGTAAGTAGGAATATTCTTTATTTGTTTTAACTATAATGTATTTTGCTCTGATAATTTATCTCTGAGAAATTGACATATTAAATAAATATTAGTCAATATACCTCCCTTTTGCATAGAAACCCATGCAATGCGGTAGGATTTAATTTACTATAGCGTCATCTGAATTATTGTTTCATACGATTTTGGGATTTTCCAAACATGGACTTTTAAATCCTTTCCTTTACCTTCATGGTGAAAATTAAGTAATTGCATGATTACATTTTCAAATACCCTTTTCAATTAATTAAAAACGGTATTTGAAAATGGTATTTGATAATAACATTTTGAAATGTAATTGTATATTCACTAATTGACATTATACTTTCAGCGCATGATGACATTATATGACTGACACTACTCGTATATTTGAGGGAAAGTTAATACGAATACACTTAGGCAGCTTTGACAGCTATAACAGCATTGATGTATTACAGCAAAATTTTAGTTTTAATTATTAATAGTGTTTAATAGATGGACTATATAACTTAGAAGGCTTACAATTATTCTTATACTTCTGTATTGCTAAGAGTAGAGCTTTACTACAAATATACAAAAGTGACTGCCATATATATCATGGAGATAAATTTAATTTATCAAGTTTGCGATGAAATATATATTTTAACACTTAAATTATAATGTACTTCATGTTTCTGAAAATAAACCTAAAATGGTTGTGTTTATAATTTATAGCTATCTTGGTGTAATTGTAACACCGTGAGATATTGCAAATTTATGAGTTTTAATTTTACGTTAGAAGGATCTTTTACAAAATTGCCTTTACAAAGTTATAACATCGTTTATGCTTCTGAAAAATGTGTAATATGGTTGTGTGTGCTATTTAGTTTTATTTTTGTAAATAGAACGAAGGAATGAAATGATATATTGGGAATTTGTGCATTTTATTTTTAAAGTTCCGAGGAATTTTAAAGTTAGATTTTGAATATCAATTTGTCAGCTATTTTATTCCCAAAAGATTTACTGGATTACTTAGATGAAAAATTCATAATCTAAGTTACATTTTGAGAGCAGATTCTATAAAGCTTTAAAGAACTTGTGTTTCTCATTTTACGCAATTTGATGCATTTCTCTGGAAGTTTGGATTTAAATTTGTATTCGCTGCTTATTTCTTTTCACTGAACACTAGAATTTGTGTTAGACACTAGTTTCCGAATATCTCTTTACACTTTCGACACTTTGATAAGATTTTTCATTTATTCAACCGAATTCCTGAGAAAATTTTACACCATTCGTCTTTTATATTTGTAATTCAATTTCGTTCGTAATGCTTGTTTGCTACTTGCTACGGAAGTGTATGCTTTTAACTTGAGCGATTTGATGATTTAATCGCCCACTCGTCAAGAATGTGTGCCTGTAATAAGGAACATATCAGTTTTCTTGATTTTTCCTTTACACGGGGATTCCATTTAAGAGGCTGAATCTCTCGCGCAAGGATTTCCAAGTTAGTGTACAGCTCAAACTGTTGCGAATGCAATAAAACCAAATAACAAAACAGAGCGACTGGTTTAGAAGATAAAAAATAGCCTTCTTCGTCAGGATACATAAGAAGCGTACACTCATCACTCGTGAGATACCCTATACTAGTCACTCGTGAGATACCCTATCTACACTAGTCACTCGTGAGATACCCTATACTAGTCACTCGTGAGATACCCTATACTAGTCACTCGTGACAGCTAAATCGGCGATTGATGAAATATTAGTAAAAGTGACTGAAGCTGTGAAAGTCGTTGTCAATGCGAAGATAAAAAAGAGGTAAAAAACCCAGGAGTTAGGAACAAGAAGCGATACACAATAAAGGGAAGGTTAAATCCCGAAGAGGAAAGTGAAGTAAGTACTCGCTGAAGTAAGTACTCACTCGTAGTTTTACTCACTGAACAAATTTTTGGAATCCTTTGTTGGACGTTCATTTTCTTTGTTATTTTACGGTTCATTCAATATGTCCTGCCTCCTGTTGCTTCCTCCTGTGTTTTATGCTTAATTTTTCTTCTCTTGCTGTTGGCTCTAGTTTAGGCAAGTGTTCCCTTCTTGTATCAGTCGTCACACAAGTAAAGGTTTCTCATCTTGAGTGCCGCGACGAATAAGGATGTCTCCTGCCTTCGAAACTGGTTAACACTATTAATTTTGTGTTGTATGCTGCTTTTAACGAAGCTATTTTGATTTTTAAGTTATTACGTTTTTTTGTAAAATCTACTCTGCGGAATCAGATTTCCATCATTAGAACATTTGTTCATCTGTTTTGTCGAAATAGTGTCTCTGTGAGTACAAATTATCACTTATCCAACTTTGGGAACCTGTGCTAAACAGTTTGTAACCATATATTTCAAATTTTGCGTTTGTTACTTATTTTTCTATATCTAATAATTTTTAAATATGTGAACTTTTCTGCAAATATATACTCTAGATTTTGTTTACGCCTTCCTCGCCTAAAACATGAATGTGTACTGGGAATTGGTCTCAGAATCTTTCTTGTTACTTTGATGTCCTGATCAGATTTGCGTTTTGCTCAGGATTCTTTATACAAAGTTTCTACCGTTCAATTTTTATATCTGTAATTAAATTTTGTTCGAAACTTTTAGTTCCTCTCCGGCTATGAAAGTGTTTGACTTTTACATGAGTGATTCGGCGGTTTGATCACTCACAGCGAGAATTTATTGTTTCATGAATAAACAGCAGACACTGTAGCTTTCTTGGGTTTGCTTTATCACATGTACGGAAAGTTTACCAATTATTTTCTGAAATGAAAATTAATATATTTGTGTCACTTACACAATACTTTATTTACCTCTTTGCATATGGAGATTTTATTAATTTATAATTTTTCATCGCATTTTGATGTTGAATTCCAGCAAAAGTTACGGAAAAAATAACTTAATTATTTCAATAAAAATAGGCAAATTACTAATAATAATACGATGAACTCTAATAAAACATGAGAATAGATGCAATTATTTCATTTTGAAATGCCATTTTCAGTTCACAGAAGTTACATGCAACAAGAACTACTATTACCTTATGATGCGGTTAATTTCACGACAAAAGACGATAACCAAGCCATAGATTTTTCTCCTAAAATCATCTTGCATGCTTATTTTAATAAATTTAAAACGCTTAGTTTTGCAATTAAACTTTTTATTGTATGTTCATCATTAAAATATGTTAAAATGTATGTAAAATATATTTTATTTTACAGAATTTTTGAAATTTTCTGGTTATTAATATTTTTACGCCGTATCAGTACGAATTGTGGATGTATTCTAGGGATATAAGGTCGAGTCTGTATTTCTGAACAACTAAAGCTTTATGAAGAGCAACAGGGAGTGTAAACAGGAACAATCTTGCAAAGAAGCTGGCATTAAATGCTCAACAAATTTTAAAAGCACTTCATTATATTCTCAAAACACTGACGTATTCCAGCTTCTATACCTCCTGTGGGAAGATCTCGAAATATCAAACTTTTAAAATTCTTTACCAAATTCGAGAATTTTAAAAAGTCGCTAAGTTGACAATATCTCGCCAAACTTCACACTAAGGATAAGCGACCCGGATCTTCAAATACTAATAGTTGCCCGTAAATGTCGTTTTCCCTCGTAGACAGACAATATGCCGTGAGGATATTTTAGGTGTTCGAACCAATATTATTCCACTGGTTATTTCATTACTTAAACATTTACAGAGTAATTCAAGATTAAAAGTTATTTTGCATTCTTATTTCTAAAGAGGAAGGTTTTTGTAAAGAACTTGTGTTTCTCAATTTACAAATCGATGCTTCTATTTTTTAAAGCATGCACCAAATTTTGCCCGCTCTCATTTATTTTCACATGAAAATCCGAATTTTGGGTTCGACATCTGCCTAGAATTTCTCCTATTCTTTCGCTGCTGTCATTAGATTTGTCTTCTGTTCGGCAGAATTCTCTGCGAAATTCTTACCTTTCCGCTTTTATACTTGTAATTAAGTTTCGTTTGAAACCTTTGTCCTCCCCCGGGCTACGGATGCACAGGCTTTTAACTTGAAGCGTTCGATTCGGCGATTTGATCACCCAGTGTGAAAATGTATTCTTTGTAGAAAGGCATCACTGTTTGAGTTTTCCTCATCACACGTACACAAGTTTTGCCAATTTCTTTCCAAACATTAAGTGACTGAAAATTGATATCGCTCTTTCTCTTAAGTAATGTATTGTTTACTTTTCTCACGTCCAAGTATTTTTTTATTTATATTATTTTATTTTCAATGATTCGCTGAAACTGCTCTAAAAATACCGAGTCACCAATAGCTTTCATAAATTTATATTCGATATTTTTCACTCATTTCTGTCCTAATCATTATTGCAGTGAAAATAAAATATATATTTCTATAACGTTTTGTTTGTCAGTTGGCATTTTAACATTTTCTAAACACTTTAAAAAAATATAAGTTGCAACATTTCAGTCGATTTGATGGACTTGCTTTCAGCTGGTATGTATTCATTCTTTAGGCTATTTAAATGCATTTTGCATGCATAGTGAATTTAAAAGTATTAGTTTCCCATATTGGCTATCATTATTTTGGGAATTATCCTTGTTTGCAATAGGAAATAATGCTGTGAAATTTTTACTATTTCGAATAATTCCGATTTTGATTATGTGAACTACAAAATAAAATCTATCTAGTTACTTTCCTTATATATATAATGTATAAGGAAAGTACTGTGACGGGGTCGAAAATTCGAATTCGAGTTTTCGACGGAAGACCACGTTTCAAGCATCCCTGATCACGAATCAAACATTTTTGAAGTGATGTCTGTGTGTGTGTGTGAAAGTATGTGTGTGTGTGTGTGTCAGTGAGTCTGTGGAGACGATAACTGACGAACGAATGGACAGATTCGAACCAAATTTGGCACAAAAATCACAATCCGTAAACACTGGAAGCCTATTTTTTTATACGTAATCGAATGTTCGGAACCCCCCTAAATTTTAGAGTGAAATTGTGAAAAAATCGTCAAAAAACCATAACCGCTAATAAAGTTACGCAAATAGACATTTCTTACGTAATTTTTCATTAGAAAACGATTGACATAAATTTTAGAACGCTGAACCGCTGACATGAACCGTTCTCGAGATATTGCACATTTTTCCAAACAAATATCAAAAAGTCATATAAAATAAAAATAAAATATTTCCGATTGAGAAACATGTTCACTTTTCATATGTAATACCATGCGATAAATTTGTTGACATCATTTTCGTGGATCTAGCTCGTTCCTTTCATGAAAAAGATACTTTGAGTAATACTTTTGTATTTGAACGCCTATAGTCATTTATCTGCTGTAAGGATAACTTATTTCTCCGTCCATAACGCTTGGCGAGATTTTGACGACGAATTTGGCGGAATGTCGCCAACTTGGTAACATTTTTAATTGTTGCCAAATTAACAAAAATCTTGCCAAATGGATAATAATGACGCTTAATCAATGAAAATGACGACTAAGTGAAGAAAATTCAATATCTTGGAAAGACTATAAGTATCTACTATAAGAATAACATTTTTTTAAACTGTAAAAGTAGTAAATTCATTGCATTATATAAGGAAAGTCATGTGTTGCCCACATCAGATTTTTTTAATTTATAAAAGTTATACAACATTGAATCTCAAAAGGGTGAAAAGTTAATTGCAACCAGAATTCGAATATAAAGATTACACTGCCACCAATGTCCGTTAAAGAAATACATATTCCTGTATCGAATATAGCTGAAGGTATGAATATCTTGTATTTGTTATATAATTTTCTATATATAATAAGACCACCCAGATGGCGATATGTATTGCTTTCTATGTAATAGTATGTTTACTATATTTACATAATTTGATTTTAGCTTAATATGGCTGATCCTAACTCTGGGCTTTCGAAACGATAAAACGCTGATCTCACATTGTTAAAAACAATGGAATAATATTTTGAGTAATAAAGTAATATTTATAAATAATATCGTGAGTTGTTAGTATAATTAAAATAAATAATAGATTTCAAATATTACTAAAGAGTCTATAATGACCAGAAAAATTGTACTTTACTTTGCAGTAACTGTAAGTAGTTATCGCTCAATGAAGACGAAATTAGAGGGTTATTGCATCCACAACGCAGCTTAATTAACTAGCATGCTAAATAAAATATTTTAAATGTTACTACAGCGTCTTTAATAAACTAATTAAATAATTTCATTACCATAGATATGCAGTTCAAACAATAAGGTTTAATGTCTATAGAAAGTCTACTTGATTTTTATCGAGATCACACGATAGTTTGTAATTATTCTCCCACAAAATCAAAATGTGTTAGTCCGCATGAAAAGTCGTGTTTTGGGCACATTAGATTTTTTTTTTACTCTGAGCAATATTCATATCCCCCATGTCATTATAAAGAAATTTGAAAATTACTTAAAGCTTTATCCAAAATTTGATAATGAATCACCCTTTTCCATTATACAATCCCTAGATATATTGTACACTTACTTCTCTGAAATATTAAAACAATATAATGCAACTTGCATGCACCACAACCACATAGGGAAAAAAATCCAATTATCCTGCTCTCACAATCTAATTTCGGGCATATTAAGCATAGGGTCATTATATTCTGCCCCCACCCCCTGATCTATACCTGCATGCTAATTAAGGTGGGTCGTTGGAAATAGGGGGGTGGGCCAGGGCGCGGCCCCTCAGGTGTTGTCGTCTGCGAGCGTGCTCGCGAACAAGCACAGACGATCTTTAATGAAACGTCCCCACGTATGGCACTGCATGGGAATGATGGTCCACAAGTTTCGTTTCATTCATCATTCATGGGACAGAGTGGGAAACGTGATTTTTTTCTCTGTTTCGCACACAGCTAATGAAGTGACAAGCAGTTATCATGGAGTGAAAATAAAGGCAGGACGGGAAACAATCTATTTTTGTCCTTATTTTGGTTTGTGCTAATGCTTTCCGATGAGTTGGGCGACGTTGACTAGAGAGGATTTCGTAAATGAGTAGAGATTGGCAAATGAGGGAGGGGGGGGGGGGGAGATCCTCAACGACGTCGAAGAATGTGCCATTTTATCGCCGAAAAAATCACTGGGCAGTAAAAGAACTGTTGTAAAGTATAGTCATTAACAATTGTAGGATGAGAGTTAAAGAGCCTAACTACTTGACAACCATTTTAAAACAGTCGGTTTGCTACATAGACAAAAAAATTAACGTGCTGACTGAATGAATGAATGAATGAATAAAATAAATTACGTGAATTAACTGGCAGTATCAAAATCCAATACTCGCACGTGCATTTCTTTTCGTTATTAAGTCATGCTGTCCACACATGCAAAAGCCTTTCGAAATCTGTCTAGGAGTCTTAAAATGAATTTTTCGACAAAAATTTTCAATTGGAAAATTATCTGGAAAATAAGTATTCGCTATAACAGGATAGTCTAACTCGAGGCCCAAGGCTGTTTGCGACTCGTGACGTAATTTTCTGAGCACGACCTGTCACTATAAAAGTATATAAATAACTGTATAAATATAATTGCAAATAAAATAAAGAAATATATAATGAAATATCTACTGTACCAAATCACCTTTACTACTGTAGATAATACACCTATACTAATGTAATAAATCATCTATACTACTATAGTAACAAAACTTGAAATACGTAAATCTAAACTAAATAGATTTTATTTTTAAAGTTGTCATTTTCGGGTACAAATACGAAAGGTTTTTAGTATAAGGTTTCGCCTTCATAACGTTTGTGAAGCTTTCTTTATAATTTTTTTTTTATTTTTTTATTTATATTTATTTTTTTCAGATGGCCAGGCACTTTGACCTTCGTCATTCGCCTTTATTACATCGGCCAGATTGTGAACCATTTAGCCGTCCTTGGACGTTGCCCCAGGCGCACCAGAAGGGGGCGGATCACACTGTGATCACAACACAAACATCCATGCCTTACGTGGTGTTCGAACCCACAACGCGGCGGTTGAGCGATTGCTAAGGAAATGCTTGCCTTGACCACTCGACAACCACGTTGGCTCTTTACAAAATGAACTTACATAAAAGTAAATATCGAGCTTCAATAACAGATGGAACGTTGGAAAATCAATCAAGATGTGCAACGATCAAAATTGAAGTAGACCTAAAAAAAAAGTTAATGATCGCAAAGAAAAGCAAACATCTCACTGATGCATTTATGCAGTAAAATGAGTGAATAAAACAAATTTTTTATACAATTTTATTTTATTATTTTTAAAACACTATTTTATGTGGGAGCGCGCAGTAATATAGTAGTCAAAGTCGTTCGTGCCATAATTTGGGTTAGCCAGGCTTAGTCTATGCAAATCTATAAAAACGTTACATCAAAATAAAATTTTAACATTAACTCTTAACAACTCAAAGCAGTAGATGGGTGTAGCAAATGTGTGCTCCAGGATTGGAAAAGTACACTTGAATATGTACACAACCCCTCAATCAGGTGCCTCTCATGCTCAACCCGAGAGCCACTACTTGGAAGTCTTTTGCAACCCGTATAACCACTATAATCCTGCAGTTGATGCATCCCATAAATTAAAACGGGAAATTAAAAACTTCAAGGAGACAGGGCTTGATAACGTACGACTAAATTGCGATAAGATCACGTGACTTACCTTTTATTTCCTGGGGCATCGGGACACCTGCATCCACTTCACTGGCGTTGTTGCTCGGTTATCTCAGGTACTTAGGAACACACCTGAATCGTTCAATATTATTTTTTAATTTTTCGAACTTTTGTAATCGTTGTCCTTGTTTTCAGGATCCTAAGATTATACGTTTGTCTTGTGCAATGCTATATGTCATATGTCAATGCCATTTTTAATTGATTGTAGTTTAGATGTTAGTATTAAGATATATTTTTTTTCTTTATAATATATTAACGTTCTCTTTCTCATCAGTAATTTGTTTTTCTTTCTCATATATCCATTAAGAAAATGTATTATCCTCAAGAAATTTTTCGGTTTCGAAATTCTGATGGATAAACACGTTTCAGACCTCAATGATCTCACTTTTGGAAATGTGTGTATCTGGGTATGTTTTCAACAAAGACGATTTCTTTCAATTCAAGTTTGATCTAAATCTCCTTCTTTATATTATAAATATGAAGTTCAGTTCGATCTAAGACTTCTTCATTTTTCAGTTTTTTTTATACAAGTTAGCATTATGTTCATCGTAAACATTCGTAAATCACTGCTATAAATCGCAGTGATTGAAAAAAAAATTGGAATCTTAAAATAACTACCGATTAATTATTAACATATTTATATTTTTAAATATGTCAAATTTCAATATAACTGTCCAAAAAACTGAAGATCACTTTTTATTTGGCAAGCTTTAAAAATAAATATATTTTCGACGTAAATGCAATGAATTACTTGTACCCAATTCCGTCCGTTTTTCTCAATTTGTTTGATCAATTTAATGATGTATGTGAGCCCTTCTGTCTAAGCACAGATTTAGACAGACAGACTCACACAGATCGTTAAAATCTGGTTCATTCGTATTCACAAATGATAAAAATTGAATTCATAAGATTCTTATTTTGAACCCCATCACAATACTTCCACTTTACATATACATATGTGTTACAGAAAATATAAAATTGGGGTAAAAGAGATTATTTGAATTGTTTTATGAGTTCATAAATATTTCGCAACCACATCGAAATGTAAACGGTTTTAGCTGGGAAAACTATTTGGAATAAATCTGCATTCATAAATCCATTTAACACGAGTTATCACTAACTCAAATGTATTTTACATTTACCCGCGCGCCAGAACAAATACACGTAGGAATAACATTAAGAATAGGAATAACACGCCAGAGTATGAGGCATATGTGGTGACATCTCATCAAAGCTCAACGCTGTGTTAGCAATCACTTTCGGCTGTTATGCTGGAGAGGTTTGCCCGAGTAAACTCACTTTTCGAACACCATCCTTCAATTACCGTGGGGGAAGGGTGTTGGATAGAGGGGGGGGGGGGGTAGGAGTGTTGATGGCTGAGGAATTAATAAGCTGAGCTATATGCAAAGAGCATATAGAGAATTACTTTCTTTGTTTTTCTAAGTCATATGAAAAATGAGTTAGCATACACGTAGAATATAATTCTTATTTTGTTATTCTATTCTACAGAGCAGGGGTCCCGAAACCTATGCCCGCGGGCGCCATGGCGCCCCGCGACCGTTTTATGCGTGCATGCTGCTGTACAACCACGATAAAAAAATTGATCTCATGTATGTACATAAAACTCCTCACCAAAACCACACGAAAAAACAATATGTACATTTTGAAATTCATTTTCTCGCTTACCGTTCGGTACTTTTTTTATTAATCCTTTTACTTGCCAAGTGAATGTGACCGAAATAGCTGCATACATTGCAAAGTTTGTTCAAGTAAAGACAGAAGAACTGCAGCTAGAAATTTTGGAACTTCTGAACAACATTGTCCTAAAATCCAATGTATCAATCAGATGAGAACTTCTGGAATTTAGTTGACAGATACAAATTTCTATTCTTGAAAAAAAAAAGCATCATACAAGATGAAATCGTTTTGGGGTTCCACATACTTGTGTGAATCACTGTTTTCAACAATGGATATCATAAAATCAAAGTACAGATCTCGACTCACAGATGAAAATCTTGATGATTGCTTACGAGCAGGAATATCATCATACCCTCCCAATTATGAAGCAATGGCCAATGAAATGCAGTGCCAAAAATCACATTGATTTTGAGATTTATATTTTTAATAAATAATTTTTATACAATACAAACTTTTCCATATATTATTAAATAATTATTTATTTTACATAAGAATATTAACCATCCTTTTTATATGTTCAAATTATATTTTTGGAATTAAATATTCTTTTTGTATATTATGTGTATTATTAACTGTGTCCAACTATAAATTTATATTGATAAAAGAAATGGTGCCCGTCGCCCGACCGATATTCTAAAATGTGCTCTTAGGTACAAAAAGGTTGGGGACCCCTGTTACAGAGAAAGAAAGTATCGATTCTTTGAAAATGTTCGATTTCGAGATTTTACTGAAAATGGACGATTTTAAGGGAGTTTATTATATTTTTATTACTAGGACTAATTACCCGCGGTTAGTCGGGTCCATGTAAATAATACAGATGACACTACTCAATTTTCAAATCGTCTATTTTAAACGAAAATCATTTCCGCAGTCTGTTTTATTCCCACGTGAAACCATATCGATTATGCATCACAGGCGTAATACGCCCAAAATTAACACGCGGCTTGCATGAAAATGGAGGATGCTGAATTTGCTAAAAATAAATATGTTATCAATAATAAATGAAAATAATTGAAATTGAGATGGCCCTTTCCAAGAGAAGAGACATTAAAAAAGCAAATGCTATCTCAGCGAGTTTTCATCCAATCTTTTCTATTTTAAACGAGATACAATCATAAAATAATGGCATGTTTAAAAAATGGAAACGATACCACTAAAATTCAAGTAGTTAGACTATTGTATTTTAAGACTGTGCGATTGAATTGTGCGATTGAATTTCGTGGATCGGAACAGTCAAATTTCAACTTTAAGCGTTTACGACTTTTAAATTAATTTGAATTTTATAAAATCGTGTCGAGGTATAACGCTCTGAGAGTTAAGCTATTCCTGTATCGAGTTTCTCGGCTGTCAGTAGCTTCGATGTTTCCTTAAGCGTGACACAGATATACAGACAGAGATGCTATTTTATTATATAAGATACAACGATAATTGTCGGAATTACCATTGCTTTCCATTGGAAATAATGATAACAAAATTGTTGTCTTCCGATTGTGTTGAATAATTTGTATTATAATTGTGTGCACTACAAAGAAATTCCATATGCTAATACATTATGTAGCACATTACTAGTGTAGCACATTATGTATCAACATATAAAATACATTCATTTGTTATACATGTAATACATGCATTTGTTCTTGATTTATTGTGTTCATGCCTCATAGAAATATATACATATCCAAGCATACACACACATATGCATACACACACACATAGAGTTCGACGAACATATTTCTGAAAGTATTCGACATATGTGCATGTGTTAGAATATGCTGTCTTGTCAAAATAATGAGTGTGAGACTCTTTCGGAAAACTACACTTTGTCTAAATAACAGTTGAATGAAAGTTAAAATGTGGCGTAGAATATAAAGATTTTGTAAATAACAACTGTATCAAAGTACCTGGATGTTCCTAAAAACATAACAGTTAAAACTAGTTTTCCTTCGTACAGAATTATTTTTAATATAAAAAGAATGTAAAAACTGAAATAGTAAATTAAGATAAATTTGGGGAACTCTAGAGAAAAACCATTTCTTTTAAAATTCTTATTCTTTTTATACAGCACAATCTTCAGTTTACTGTTTTAATAAATAATTCCAAAGTTGTGCCTGCCATGTGTGTGGTGCAAAGTGTTTTCTTATAATCGTCCCGATAGCTCTCTTACAGTTATAAAAGAATTATTTAGTGATTTTTTTTTAAAAAATGGATACAAAGTACTTGAAAAAACTGGGTAAGGATACTTCTAAAGATGTCTTTATTCCAAAATAGAAAAGTGCTGATGACAAAAGAACAGTTTGCTGAAATGGGCGATTTTTAATCTGCCAGGCTTCGTTCGAAAACGACTATTCGAACGTTCTAGCCTCCTCTCATCTCGCCGGAGCGTCTTCCGTTTCTTCACTGTCTTCGCCATTTTGATTCCAAGAGAAAAAGAAAGAAATTATACAGACCAAACTGGCCTTTTGTCTGGACCAAAGAGTTTAGAGGGGGGGGGGGGAAATAAGGGGGAGGAATAAGTAAAAAATTCTTCAAACAAAACCTCACGCGGATGTAGCGAATGGATAGGAAGAAACAGAAAAATTCTGGAAGATATTTTTAGGATCGTTGAATTTCTCGCCCCATAAAATTTTCCGTTTTCTTCTTCCTGTTTCTACTTTTCCTTTTTTTTTTTTTGGTCTCTGTGGGCTGGCTGCCAGATTTTGACTGGATGGTGTCTGGACTATTTTTTCGCAATTTCGGCGACAAATTGTATTCTTTTGCGTACGGTCTGAATTGCCTCGTAATGTTCTGTTTATACATCAAGGGAGATTTGAATTCGTTCCTCCAGACGTGGAACTTTCTTACATCCTGGCCTTCTGTCACTTTTATCTTATTCTTTAGGGGGACTGATAACTGAAGCGTACCCGTGTTGACAGTGGCGTTTTTTTTTTTTTCACTTTTATTTCTCTTTTGTCTTGATCAAGATGTTTTTTCAAGTGAGTTCGGAAATATGGTAAAAATGCGTCCGTAAAGTAAATATTTCATCTCCAAAACTGTCAAGTGCTTCCATAACAAATATTTCAACTATCTAACTTGAACGACACGGGAAAACGTGCTGTAAATTTCATAAAGAACATTGACAGGTCCCGATTCATAAATGTGTTTATTTTCACTGATGTCTCTCCCGTTTTGTTTTTAAGTGCTTTAGAAAGTTTCAGTTAATATGGGTTTAAGTTTAGACTAGTTTCGTACACTTGAAGCAGGTAAATTAAAATCAATAGATTTAACTGATATTTCAAAATACTGTACATTTAAAATAACTATTATAAGGAATGATAAATATACACCAGAAATATTTATAAATAAAATAATATATATATTTGAGGATTACGAAACAATGTTTCGTACGTTTCGTACACTTGAAGGAGGTAAATTAAAATCAATAGATTTAACTGATATTCCAAAATACTGTACATTTAAAATAACTATTATAAGGAATGATAAATATACGGCAGAAATATTTATAAATAAAATAATATATATATTTGAGGATTACAAAACAATGTTTCGTACACTTGAAGGAGGTAAATTAAAATCAATAGATTTAACTGATATTCCAAAATACTGTACATTTAAAATAACTATTATAAGGAATGATAAATATACACCAGAAATATTTATAAATAAAATAATATATATATTTGAGGATTACGAAACAAGCTATTTTAAATTTTGGGGATGTTGCTGTTTATTTTGAGATTAAAATATATTTCCTGATTGTGAACAGGTCTTACAATGTAAGTATTTTCCGAAGTACAAAATTTTAAAGTAATTTGCTTTCAAACCCTTCTTATGCACGTCTAGCCATGACTCGTCCATAAATGACGCCTTGTAACCCATATTTGAGTGATAACCCGAGATTAAAAGCCAATCTCTTGAAATATTATTTTGCTTGGTATAGTTTTGTTGTCTGAATTCACCTTTTCATTGTTTGTTTGGTTTTTCATTGTTGGGTTATATTGACTCGCTGCATTATGTTTATGCTTACAAGGGCCAACTGGGCCGATACCTGCAGTTTAAATGGCGTTAAACCCTATCAGTGCTAGTAGTGTTTTGATGGGAAAACATCTATGTTTGGTATTTCTGTAGCAGAATTCAGAGCATTACGAAAAATGGAAGCTTATACTCCCGAACATAATAGATAAAAATGTAAACAATGATTCTTGTTTTGTCGGAAATAGGACCCAGATTGTGAATATATAAAATTAATTTCAATATTTTGACACATTTCTTTTTCGAAAAAGCCTAAAAGAGTATGTGTTCGAGCGAGTTTTTTTTCCCCTTTACTCGAAATATCTTTGAAACTATAAAATATAGATATAAATAGTGAGCGATAAAAGTATGCATTAGGAAATTTAGTTTTCAAATCTATATTTGTTTTTTTGAAAAAAGTCTTTATAGTTTTCGAATAATCGTGTTGTTAAATTGAAGAAGATTGAAATTTTTTTGTTTTTCAAGTTTGTATGCAATATCAAAAACTAAAGTTTCATATACAAACAATAAGCAAGAATTTGTAGCTCTGAGAAAGTCCTACAAAGGTCTGTATTTAGATTTCGTATCGAGCTCTTAGTTTTCAAATTATAGTGGATATAATTTCGATATTTGAGTATTTCAAACTGGGTTTTCCAATGGGGGGGGGGGAAGGGGGGAAGCTGTAATATTTGAAAAGTCCCGATTGTTGCAACTCAATTGGTTTATCTCTTTGGTGAAATGTTGGTGCATAAGCACGAGATATTTTATTTAGTTTTGAAACATTACGAGCTTAAATGAACCTGGGAATTTTAAAGATGTTTAATGATAGGTGAAGTTTGAATAGAATAGATGGTAGTTGGAAGTATAACGTATTCAAGTACGTATTTACGCACGGCCAGGTAAGTTCGTAGACTAAATTCGTATTTACGCACGGCCAGGCAAGTTCGTAGACTAAATTCAATGTAATTTATTGTCAGATATATAAGTTTAATGACCAAAAACTAAACGTTCCAGCTATGTATAAACATTTAACGGGTGTCATTGGTAGTGCTTTGAAATCTGGTAAGCAAAACAAATGAGTCTGAAAAAAAATTATTGAACTGTATTGAACTAAATTTATTGGACTTTACTGGAGTTTTATTTCACAAAATGCTATTCTCTTCAAACGGCTCCATCGGACTGGAGCCACCGCCGATTTTTGCTTTCACACATTGCTTTCACAAAAGTTTTCGATTTCGATATTTTGATGCTAATATATTTTTTAACACCCCCTGAACACGTTTTGAGTATTTTGGGAGTAATGCCCGTCTGATGTTTGTAGTCTATTTCTTGTTTACACTATAGCAGCTACAAATATTAATGGATTTTCATGAAACTTTGTTATCAAAAAATCTAGAACCAGATAGAATATTTTTATATTAGAGCGAAAACTTCGAAATTTAGTCGAAATTATATACATTTTTTTAACATGGCAGCATAGGACAAAATGCGACATAACATTCAATGATCACTACTTAATAGCTTCAATCACTGTTCTGAAAAATAGCAGTGATGTAATTGTTTTGTTTGTGACGTCATTAGCACCCTTGGGGTTACCCCCACTAGGGGGGTACATTGTCAAGTATTGTATCAATGGAACGATGTTTTCAAGTCTTTTAAGACGAAGAGTGACACGTTATAATTGTAATCATTTGGACAAACGATACCGAATTTTCAGTTTTTCTTGTAAAATTTGAAAAAAAAAAAAGGATTCTGGTATAAGGAAGTCGAGTTGAGCTACACAGTTAATTTAAATAAGGCTTAAGTGAATTGAAAAGTACTTGGAGCATCCGTGTGTAATTAAAGCTCCCTTTGGCAGTATATGAATGTACACAAGAAATTTGTTGGCTCAATTATATTCAAATCTTCTCAAGGTTATTACATTCTCCAATCAATCTTAGATTAGTCACTAAAGCTACTGTCAAATCAAAAGTTTTATAATTTAGCCAACTAATGGTTTTGGTATCCAAACCACGGCACAACCTCTTAGGTGTACATTATTTAACAAGGCGAAAATTGAAACGCACTTACACTCTGTAAAGAGACTCGCTGACCCCGACAGAAATCGAACCTTGGATCTCCGAACTGGTCAGCTAATGCTCTACCGTTGAGCTACTGGGAGGAAATTGCAAGCTCTTATCGTCGAAGTGGACTCTGCATTCTCCCCTCTCTAATATCAGATTGACGGACAACTGCGTGGTCGTTTCTCAATTTGAAATCGGCGTTAAATCTTCCCTAACAGCATTTTTTTTTCACAGTGACGTAAGATTTACGTCACACTGTGACTTTGGGACGTCACAGGACGTCGCAGTATGTCTCGGTAATGTCATATTGAGGCCACAGCGAAGTCATTTTACTCATTTTCATGGTCGTTTGTGACATCACATTTTAACTTGTTTGTGACGTCACATTGTAACTACTGCCATTGTAATGTCGTCACATTGTTAAGTGTTAATTGAATTGTGGAAACGTCACAAAATATAGTCACAATAAAGTTACAAAGTTACTAATACGTAACGTCGCATAGAAGTCACAAATATGATGTCACATTGTGACCCAGGTGCCACGTGACTACAACGTCACAGTCACACATGTGACGATCTTTGCTGTGAGGGTTCCAGAGCCAATGAATCCGTAGTAGTAGTACTAGAGTCACTTTTAGACTTTCGACATCTTTGCACTAACCTACAGGGTTGATTTGCTCGGCGCCATTGTAAAGAACCTTGGGGGTCCCAATCGGGAATCGAACCCTGATCTCAAAACTAGCCTGCCGACGATCTACCGTTGAGCTACTGGGACGAAATTGCAAGCTCTTATCATCAAAGTGGACTCTGAAACTCTTATGTTATAAAATTGATATTATCAGACACACTTTTTTTTTTATAATAATGATAGCAGCATCTTGATTAAATAAATCCAAAAACTCTTTTGGCTAAGATCACGATTCCAGCGCTTTTATCCAAAGTTCAAGACTGTCATACCTTTCACATCTTTAAAGCGCAATCGCAGGAAGAATTGTTTTTATTGGCTGTTCACTCATTCATAAAAATTTATCTAATGGATTGAACCTGGAAAGGCTTTTAACGCGGTAGTTAACTCATTTCTGCAGTTAGTTGAGGGACGTCTGGGTAAATTAATAAGCGAGTTTTCAGCGAGCTGACATCAAACCAGCAGGGCTCCCATATTGATCGGATGGCGGGCATTAAAGGAGTAATGGAATTTTAGAGTAATTAATATGGGTTTAATAGCCAATATTTGCCATTAACGTGTGCCGACGAAACTTATTTATACACCTCATAATAAACACAATTTTTGTTTTATGCCTTGAAATGAAATATTATCAGAGATCGTGATTAATATGGATTTAAGAGTTTATGCATGTCATTTGGATAATAACCGCTACTATATTTATATTGAAGATGGTCGTGTCAATACAGCTATATGTATTGATACATATGTTTAAGATGCATCAATATTTCATATCAATACGCTTGGTTACGGTATTTACAGTAAATCGATACAGTAGATTTCGATACACATCGTTAACATATTTTACTTTGATGATCGTATTTCATTTTCAGAAAATTTATATTTTTCATTTTTAAAAAATTATGAGGGATAATTTTGTTATAAATGAAAATAAAATAATTTGATAAATTATGTATTTTGTTAAAAATTATTCTTGTCTTACTTGTAATCAATTCTAAAAACGCTGGAACTGGAAGCCCTGAAAATAAAAAACTGCATGACAAAAAATACGTTAAATATAGTGCGAATAAATGCAGATATTTTTTACTCGGTGTTAATTTAGTTATTTTATGGATTTATGTAAATAAATATTATGAATTAACGTAGTGTGGTTAATAGACAATTTATATTATTGGAAATTGTTTGTGAAATGAAACTTGATTATTTTGGAAAATAGAACTTATACTTAATGTATTATGGAATATATGAAGAAAAATATATATGAATCTGTAGGGATAGTCTTGTGCTGATCATATCAGATTTTTTATCGAGAACATCTAAATATAAGTGTCATTGAGATAAGTGCATTTATTCTTGCGTTTTTGTTAACACATCTAACAGACATACACAAAGACATCTTTCTGAAAGTGTTCGAAATATTTCGAAAATTTTTCTTAATATATCTATATTAAGAAAAATTTCGAATTCGAAAACTTTCTAAAAATAATGTGTTCTGTATTCAATAATGCAAGAAAGAAGGAAAAGCGTTTTTGCAATTAAAGGAACTCTGTTAATAACTGCATAAAAAGATGATAAAAACAACCGGTTTCAGAGACAAAAACATATCCTTCTTCGTCAGGACTGAGTGACAGACTAACCGCACCAGTAAGAGACAGTTCGTAGCTGTACATAAATCGTTGCAGCACGTGATCCAGAAAGGAAATATATCGTATTTAATGAAAATATCTCGTTTTATCTCTTCGTTATTATGTTTTTATGATGATCTCTAAGCAAGATAGTTAATCAGAAACTTAATTCTAATAATATATTTGGTAACCGTTACTCCTTTTTAATCTCTCCTCTCAGACCTGATTAGATTTGTTTTTGTTCCAAGCTGAAAATACATCCGAATTTTTCGCACTTCTCCCCTTTGCATTTGTAATTAAATTTCAGCCGTTGTACCTTTTAAGTATTTCTAGCAACGGATGTGTGTGCTTTTAACTTAAGCGGTTCTGTTGATACGATCACAGTGTTTAAAGAAATGATGTGTTTTGTTGGAAGAAGCTTTGCAACTTCTTTAAGTTTTTTAACTTAAAAAGTTTTGTATTTTTATTGGTTTCTTTTCGAAAAGCGAAGTTTATGCCCGAAAACGAGATTGTCTGTTTTTTGTTACGTTATTTTTTTATTCCTTGTTGAAAGGTGAATAAATGGGGTGAAAGTTTATTGTGTTGTGTCCTGTGTATGAAGGTTGATTTGTGTTTCTTGTAAATTTGATATAAGTGAGATGCAAAATTCGTCTTTCAATATCACTTCTATTTTTTTTAGTTATTATAATATTGTATACTGAAGGTATTAAGAACATTGTACCAACGTAATAAGGAGTAAATTATTATATTACAGGCGAGATACAAATTTAGCATTAAGGATATTTAGCGTTGACGGAGGGTATGTTGGCGTCAATTTTAAATATACACAAAAACACAAAGACTAAATGGGACCGTTTTTGGACAATTTTACGATGCCTACAATTCAAAGTTAACTGATTTATGAATTTTTGCCTTTTCAAAGCAAATCACAAAAACGACTTTTGCACCCATGAAAAAATAATCAAGGACGTAAGAGAGGAAAAATAAAGATGATTTGAAATATGAACGAAATAGAATTTTAAGTGAACTGCAACGCTCTAGAAACTTGTTATCATTTTTTCAAGTTTAAAATATTCCTTTTACAGGTATCAGAATATACCAGTTTAATGAGATTGTTAAAAAATATTGTTAGGAGTGACTATTGCAATTGGGAATTGCATGAAAGCTATCGATTTTTCGCCATATCTTTATAATAATTGTCTTAGGTGTTTGGGTATTTCCAGTCCCAACAGAAGCCACCACCGCACCCCAGTGACCCGGAAGACTTATATTTACACCTTTTTAGTAACGACCACGAGATTTAACGGAGTTAGATTTTCGATTCCCCTTTCCCTCCTCCGGTGGCGGAGAAAATGCTGTTTTATTGAAACCCTAAAGAAACCTTGAGTTAGAAGGCTGAACATTTGAATTCTTAAAGTATCGGCTACGGGTCAGAACCTAACGGAATCTGATTTTTGATTTCCCTTTTCAGAGACTAGAGAAAATATGGGGAAGGGGTTGACCACGAAACAAAACCTGGGAGAGCCGTATTTTTTATTTCTCTCTTGAATATGACAATGAAATTTGTTTTATTTGACTAATTATACTATGGGTGTTGGCAATTTTCCCTAGAGGGGACGTATAAAATGTTGCATTTTGCACTTTTGTACTAAAAGATGCCACGCGGTCAAAATTTGCATACGCTGATAGTCTACCACAATTTAAACATTTCTAAAATTGAGCTATCGGTCGACGATGACAGATCGTTCAAAATATATTGAATCATACAGTGTTTTTGAAAACACACTGGCTATATGTAATCCATATTATTCATAATAAAAATTATGAAATATTGAAGAATAAGTGTTCCATACCACATCGTTTCTCTACTAAAAAGGATTTTTCCATCATAATCTTACCCTAACAACTTATTACACAGCAAACGCTTACACAGCAAACGCTTACACTTACACGCAAACTCACTCATAATGTCAAAACAAGCAAAAAAAATCACCCGATTTATGCCAGTATAAATATTCTCCCACCAAAATACAATTCCGTGTCTTTGCTAAAATATAAAAAGAAAAAAAAAACGGATACTTCTTTATGAATTTAAACCCAGAGCCAAAATCGAAACAAATTGCTCGCGAGGAGATTGTCGAGGATTTTAAAATTCGCATACAGGAGTGGTTGCCATTCTGAGGAATAATACTTTCATTTTTTTTTTACAGACGAGGGGAAGGGGGAGGATGAAATGGATCAAGAAAATAATGATATCATTTGATCTTCTTAGTGATAGGGAAAATTTTATCCTTTTTATAAATGAATTTTTCGTACATGGATACTTTTTTACGAAGGGTTTGAATGGCTGATAGGATTTCAGTATTTATTTTTAAGGATTTCAAAAGTTTCACCAGTGAGTTTAACAAAGAGTTTTAAAATGTAACCAAATTGTATAAAAACGCGTCATTTGTATATTTAATACTAGTTTTAAAGTTATTCAAAGGGGTGTATAAATTTACCAGGTATAATATTACCAGGAATTGATTTTATTTGTGATGTATGTCATTAAGAATAACGTATAGAAAGCAGTTAATTGATACATTTAAACATAATTAATTTTTTATAAAGATTTTGTGTAATTTTGCGTGACATTTTAGAAAACAAGCGATGTGTATGCCCTCAAATCCTGCCAAAATATAATCAGCAACAGGGTAATGCATAAGTGACACAACAGAAAGAGGTGGATAATTTCCGTTATTTCCCAAGTTACCTGCTACTTTGATAATAACTGCAATTTGAACTCTGAGCTCTAATTTGGAGTGCTTCTTCCTAAGCTTACGTGTGATAAAACGAAAAAAATGACATTTCTCAATTAATTGCCACAATACTGTATTGATAATTTTCAATTTAATACTATTAACAGAGTGTGAATCAAGTTTATATAGACTATTATTTTTTAAATAACCTAACAGATATTGTATATAGAATTTTTTACAGATAATAGCATAATTATTAAAGGCTTTATCAACATAAGTAATAACAAAAGATCTATGTAAATCATTAACAGAGTGTTTTATATTATCCATATTATATATAGATCTAGATAAATTAATACTACAAATGGCATTTTTAATAGATCTTAAAATAGTAAATTTCCACATATTAAATGCCTCTAAAGGCTGAGCATATTTAGAAGCTAATCCATAAATAAATTTATCAAGGTCCAGATTG
The DNA here is from genome assembly GCA_951213105.1 of Amaurobius ferox. NCBI lineage: Eukaryota > Metazoa > Arthropoda > Arachnida > Araneae > Amaurobiidae > Amaurobius > Amaurobius ferox. The sequence continues at coordinate 18,151,324 of OX578140.1, forward strand.
ATTGACTTTAAGACATGTTTAGAATTATTACATGAAGGTAACCTGAATTTAGTACCAAATGACATTATAGTTCTTAAAGATTTATCTATAACAATGGCTCCAGTAACTATATGCCCCAAGTGTGGATTTATAAAATTAGCATAATTATTAACACTACAAATACAGTCACCATCTACATTTGTTGAGGAATCTTTGTCGACTGAGAGAGATTTTGAAATTACATTGTAATTAAAAATGGTTCTTCCAATAGGCTTGTTATATTTAAAAGTTTTAGTAACATTCAAATCCTTTACAGGCAATAAATGATGAAAATGATTAAATAAATTCTTAAAGTTTATCGAATTATAAATTGGATGCTTAAAAGATATTACACAATAAGAATTAGAACAGTTATTATTATGAAATTGATTAAGTTTTATTTTTAAATATTTTGATCTAGTAATGAGCAAATCATAGAAAATATGATTAAAATATTCATTAGTAAGATTTAACTTTAAGAAAATAGCATAAACTGTGTTTAATTGTGTTTTCTTACTGCAAATACCCATGATTTAATAAATTTCCATTGAAATGTGTTGTTGATGCGTACTTTTAATCTCCGCTTTAAAATCATGTTGGGGGGAGCTTCCTTTACCGTGTTTAAATCTTTTGAGTTTAGCCAATTTACTATTATGTAAAAGAGGATTAAAAAAAAGGTGATTAAAAATAGAATATTTATTATCTACAAAATTATTTTTTACAATATTACCATTGAGATATAATTGATTTAATCCATATGGAAAAAGAGTACATTGTGATTTAATATAGAAGTTTTGAAAGAACAATTTATCAGTAGTATTTGTTTTAATATCCAAAATATGTATAGTAATATTTTCAAAACCATGGTGTGCAAAGTGTTTATATTCAATTTTATTAGAAGTAGGAAGAAAATTAATATTGAGGATATATTTTTTGACATGATCTCTAGCTAATTTATACCTTTATCATTATGAACAGTCTTCTACTTCAATAGATTATACATTATACAGATATGTTGATGATATGATTTGCTTAGTATATACTGAAAATTATGTCATAAATATAGATTTCTATCCAGAGAATTAAGGATTAATTCCTAATGAAACTACTATTAGTAATAATATTAATTTTTTGGATTTAAATCTTTTTATTGAACCTTTTAATAGAATTGTTACTAATTTATATGATAAAAAAGACTATTTTAATTTTAACATTAATAAAATCTTGCCATTTTATTTCTGCAACTCGATTCTATTGTTCAAAAATATTATACTTAATCAGCTTTTTAGAATTTATAGATTATCTGATAAAAAATTTCTTGCTATACATATAAATAATCTAAAAATTACCAGCAATTTATATAAATATCCCTCTTATTTAGTAAATGGTTAAAAAATTTAGATAAGCTGGATTTTCATGAAATCTATTCATAGTATCTTATATTAGTCTGACATCTCCATTCACCTGTATTAATAATACTTTTATTTCTACATCCACTTAAACATTAGCCTTTCTATTATAAGCCTCACTTTTTGTAGCTCTGTTTGTATTATTGCTTTTTCTTGCCTTTTCGTATTACGTTATTTATTTCTTACGAATGACAATAGTAGATCATTTCTTTTTCCTTTGCGAATGGCAACACTGGTCTCTTCATTCTGGGCTCCTGGGTTCGACTGGTTTGTGCATATGTAGAGTTTTTTACAGGTATTCTCTTTTCCTTTTATTTTTCTTCTTTATGTATGTTGTCCAAGTAGAAATAATTTATAGATATAATCTATTTATTTCTTCAGAGACATACATATTTTGTGTTTGCTTCGACAAAATACTTGTACCTCGAGGATTAGTTTTGCGAAGTGAACAATTCAGTTATTTAGGCCTAGCCCTTGTCCATGTGTATTGCATTCTGCTTGCTGAATGTTTTTTTCTTCATTTTAATAAATTAACATTTTACTTCAGTATTTTAAATTTATTTTACCATTCTTTTAAGTTTGACCTATTTGAAAACTGGGATTTATCTTCGAAATTCATTTAAAAATTTACTGTAATATATTCCCCGTTCAGTAATACGAATTTGTACACATTTTATATCGCGTTGTTTTCTGATGACTGACTAATTTTAAAAAGTATTTCTCTATAAAATTATTTCATTAAAACTTTCAATTTGGAAAAAAATCAACTACGTTTTTTTTATATTTCAGTTAAGTGTTTAAAGTATAAAAACGAAACGAAGGTTACAAAATGATTTTTAAAAAACAGACAGTGCATATTGCAGTGCAAAATTTAATTTTTAATTTTTGTCAATTTTTTATTAAAATGTTTAGTATTTAAAAAAATGATTAACTATTTTGCAACGAATAAACTATTATAATGTGTACGTTCTTCTTAATTCTACCTTAAATTTTAATTTTTGAATTACCCCGTGCGAATCCGCAAAATCTGAAAATTCGGGTTCTCTTAAACCTTTTATTGTACATCTCCAAATACACAAAACTTTCAAATAACCGCGAAATAAGTCTAATCCCTACCAAAAAAGGTCACATGTCACCACCTTCACCCACATAAGAAATGTTCTCCTATTACACAACATATGACGTGGTCTTTTCTCCAATAAAAGCACAGTAGACTTCTTATCACAGCAAATTCACACTCGGATGTTATTAAAAAGGGATTTCCAAGCAGTGAGGTGGGGGGGGGGGGGGGGGGACTGGCTCAAGAACGTTGACTTTTGAGCTGACTCACCCTATGTACCTGGGAGAGGGGTGGAGTAAAGGAAGGATTTGGTGGGTTTGCTCAAAGGGTCTCGACAACCGTCACCTTTCAAATATAATTCGAATATTTCGTAGTAGTCATATATACACATATTTCCAGAGTTTTGATAACCAATGGGCCGTGCAAAAGCAAAGTATCGAGACTAGCTTTTCCCATTTTCAGCAAAAATATTCGTTTTGTGGGTGAAAGGAAGGAGTATCCTGTGTATGTGGGTCTGCGAATAGAAAATTTTCGTGGCTGCGTTGCGAGTAAGAGATAAAAACGGACCCAAAGATGCATCCTATGTGGATTTGAGAAGGAGTTTATGTATGTAAGTCTTTACGTACGCTAATCTATATGGGTGGCGGAACACGGGAAAGGAAGTGAAAGCTGTAGTAATACATGGTCTAGAAAAAATGGCGTTTGACGGTTAAATTTTGAAAATTATTAATTTTGAAGTTTACACTGTTAAAGTGCAGACTGTTTTTCAAAACATTTTTCCATTAACCAGTGTATCATCGTTCATTGCGTCAAAAGTTATAGCATTACTCTTAAAGAATTGTATTTTATAAAAGGATATTACATTTTTAACCACTGGTGCTATTTCTTGTTCTTTAAATGACATAAAAATTTAATATAAATACAAACAAAATGTTAATATAAATACAAACACAGGAATGAAACTGTAAATCAGAGCCACATTATAGACAACTGGCTATAAAACGGTGTTGGATCACTATAGTCAAAAGCCATTTGATATTAATTGATTTCTTTTATTTAGAAAAAATACTAAGGCGTAAATGACTCAAAATTTCCAAGACTATTTGATGAGAATCTCTATTTGACATATACCCTATTGCTGTACTCGGAACTGACATTTTACATGGTGATCTCCATAAGATGTATTATTTCAAGGTAGCATTTGCATATAATACATATTTTTGATACATAATTCTAAACCATATTTTCCTTCATCTTAAAATTATTATCTCGTCCGATCAACAGCCGATGCATAAGTAATGTAACAGACATCTCATGTTGCTACCCATTCATTCAGGAGTGAAACATAAAACATTCAAATACCAGAACTCAAATTAAGACAGTACACAGAAAAGGTCACACGCTATCACCTCCACCCACACAAGAAAATTTCTGTTATTACGCAATAAAAGCGTTGTTCCCTTCCGCAATAAATGCAAGGGAGATTTCTTATCAGTACAAATTCACACTCGGATGTAATTATCAAAAGGGTTTTCTAACTAGAAAGGGGGGGGGGGTTGAATGCTAAGATGCTTCCCCCTGTGTACCCATAGACCTTATGTGTCTGATTTATGTATTTGAGAGAAGGATGGCACAAAAGAGGAATTTAGAGAGTTTACTCAAGAGTCTGAAAGTCGGCAACATCTTTTCTTTCCATCTGGAATCCGAAATTGGAAGTTATAGATACATATTTTGTGATTTTTTGATAACCGATTGTGCTAGAGAGAATAATTGAGACTGGTACATCCTATTTTCACCAAATATCTTTTCTGTGATTCAAACGCATATTTTGTGTCTGTACTAAATCTACAAGTAGATAATTTTTGTGAATATACTGCAAGCAAGGGATAAGGGTGAGTGAAAGAATAGATTACATATGAATCCAGCATGGTCGTATTTATATAGAAACTAATTTATCCAAAGCTTAGGTACCATGAATACCAAGGGGTCTTACATGGCTTAAAAATAATAAATAAAAATAACTTGCTTAGTAGCGGATATCCTTAAAGGCTTAATAGTCGCTTCCGTGTATAAAAACGTAAATCCTATAGAACGGTTTATGGAATAGACAAAATGTAGTGACAGTGAATTAGATACAGATTCAGTAGAGGCGGATCTCAAGTACCAAAAGTCATCGAGTATCTCTCTAATATCGTGTTGGGTCTCCTGTAGCTCTGCGAAGTGCAGTAACTCGACGTGGCATGGACTTAACTAGTCGGCGGAAGTCTCTGGGAGTAATGTTCAGCCATGTTGTCTCGATAGCAGCCCATTATTGCGTGGTTGTAATAGGTGCTGGAATTTGGGCTTCTATCAAATCCAAGATATGCTCCAAGGGGTTCATGCCTGGAAATCTAGCTTGTCAAATCATGTGCTGGAATTGTCCATAATGCTCCTCAAACCAATCACGAGCATTTTGGACCCGGTGACACGGAGCAATACCATCCTAGTTCATCCTATCGTTAATGGGGTACGTGAACTCCATAAATGGCTGCAAATGGTCACCAAGCAGTTGAACATAGCGATTTCCTGTCAATGACGGTTCAATTTGACCACAGAACCCAATCCATGCCAAGTAAACACTCCCCACACCTTTATGGAACCTTCGCCAGCTTGCACAGTGCCTTGTTGACAAGTTGGATCCATAGCCTCATGGAGTTTGCGCCACACCCGAACTCTACTATCAACTAGAACCAACTGGAAACGTGACTCATTGGACCACGTTACCTTTTACCCGTCATCTAAGGTTCATTGCATGTGTTCGCGAGCCCAGGTTATGCGCTGTAGCCGATGAAGTGATGTGAGTAGGAGGTACTCGAGTCGGTCTTCTGCTGCCATATCGCACCAACGCCAAATTTCGCTGCACAGACCTCACAGATACACTACTAGTGCTTCCCTCATTGGATGTGGTAATCATTGATGCAGTATTGTTCATCTGTTAGCAAGGGCGCTTCTGCTCAGACATCACTGATCTCGAACATTCAGAAGACGTGGCCGCCTACTGCGCTGTCTCTTGTTTGAGGTAATGCCTTCATGAGGTACTATCGATACACCTTTGACACTGTCGAGTGAGAAATCTTCAAAATCTCAGCAATTTCCGAAATGCGTCGAGCTCTAACTATCATTTCACGTTCAAATTTTGATAAATTCCCGTCGGGTAGCCATTATCACGTTATTTAACGTTTCACAAGAGTCCAGCAGACAACAGATAATCAGCTGGCTTATTATAACCTATTAACGCAATGCGACCGTCACTTGTAAATTTGTATACTGCTATTCCATGAATACACTTATATATATACATATATATATATATATATATATATATATATATATATATATATATATATATATATATATATATATATATATATATATATATATATATATATATATTGCATATCAAGGACATTGGATTTTCAGCTGACTCATTCTGTGTACATGGGAGGGATGGGTCAGAAATATTTTTAAGATGTTTGCTCAAGGTCTTCAAGATGGTACTCTCATTCCTTTCCAAATAGAAATCGAATACTGCATCAGTCATACACACATATTTCCAGAATTTTTTATAATCAATGAGTCGTGGAACAACAAAGAAATCGAGAGTAGCTCTTCCTATTTTTCAGCAAAAGATTTGTTCTGTGGCTCAAAGGAAGGAGTGTATGTGTGGAATAAATCTTCAAATGGAAGATATGTTGTGGGTGCAAGTAAGAGATAAGGATGTGGCCAAAAGATAGATCGAATGTGGGTTGGTTCAAGAAAAAGTTGTACTTATAATTCTTTGTGTACAGTAATCCAAACATATATTGGTATACTAGGAAGGAAGCGAAATCTGCAATATACAGGGTTTTCCAAAAACATTGACCTCGGCCTTTATTCCTTAAATATTGATCTTAGACATATATAATAAATTACAAAGTTGCGCAAAAAAAGGTACATAATTTTATGAAATCGATTAAAATTTTCAGGGGATGGAATTTTAAGAAATACAGAATTTTTATACGGCCCCCGTACAAAAACATTTCCAATAAGTAAAATGTGCCCTATACACTAATAAGGTGATGTACAAAATTTCAGCATTTTATCATAAAAAGTTCCAGAGATATGTTTAAACAAAGTTGGTGAGGGATTAATCATAAATTAAAATGTAAATGTTTACAGAACGAGTGCAAATAACGCAACGTAGAAATGCATCATAGGCAAGTAATATCTGCCTCTTATCTTTAATGGATCTTTGGCATGGATGGAAACCATTTTGAGCAAGTTTTGTAATCTTTGTGTAAATTTATTATTTCTACACAGTGTAGATACTTTTGTACCAATAAATAGCAAAATTATTATTTATTTATGTAATCATTGCTTTCTTTCGTAATTTGTATATGACCCCTGAAACGCGATCTGCCGACATGATTTCTCCCCTCTGAGAACCCATGTCGATGCATCGAAAAGTGGTTTAAGTCAGCAGTTTTGTCTTCTCATATCTCTGAGACTCTTAACGATAAAATGCTGAAATTTTGTACATCACCTTATTAGTGTATGGGTACACTTTACTCATTGGAAATGTTTTTGTACGGGGACCGTATAAAATTTTAAATTTGGATTTCCTAATATTTAATTCCCTTGAAAATTTTAATCGATTTCATGAAATTCTGAAATAGATTAAAATTTTAAGGAACTTTGTAATTTATTATATATGTCTAAGATCAGTATTTAAGGAATAAAAACCGAGGTCAATGTTTTTGGGGCACCCTGTATATATATAATATAGGCTACAATAGTCCAGTGAAGAGACTTTCAGGGTACCAAAAATCTACTTTATGACACTCTTAAATCATGATTAGTTACATAAAGCAGCACTCCTCATAAGGGGCACACTGTATAGTTTTTTTGTGTGTGTGTGTGTGGGGGGGGGGGGGGATAATACAAGCAGATGAAAATTTAGAAATGTTTCACTTGTTCCTCTATTTAGTATTTATTTACGATTTCCACACCCACTTTTGTATTAACCATTGAAATAGCCTTTTATTCGTCAATAATTAGAGTGCTTCCATAAAAAGTGCTGTTTTACGATGAATGTAAATTTCTGACAGTTTATACCCTCTATTTTAAATGAAATAAAACAAAAGTTGATATTGGAATTTTAATACAAAGAGAAACGAATGAATGTAAAAATTTCGTGTACAAATAAAATAGAGAGTGTAAAAATGCAGAGAGGGAACAAGTGTGTAACAATACAGGGAGTGAACAAGTGTGTAAAAATACAGAGAGTGAACAAATAGGTGAAGTGAATAAGCGATTGAACTTATTAGAGAACTAGCTAAGGAACCGTAGTGTGCAGTCGCGCTTTCGTGACATTCGACTATTTTTAAATTAAATTTCTAAATAGTACTTTTGTTTTTTAAAAACCAATTTTTTTCACTCCGGTCTTCAAAATATGCATATTCAGAGCAAGAACAAAATTTCCATTTGCATTACTCATTTCTTTCTTACTTTCAACCCAGATCATCCGACCTATCCTAGGGTGTAAGGTTTGGACGGTCGGAACAGTGCCGCCCAATTTAGACTAGCCATAAATGAGGTGCGACATCCACATGGACCGCACTTTCCTTTCCATGCCATAAACCTAATGTGCCCCCACTTTCTGTAAACACGATGATAGTTTGAGTAAAGCTAACTCGGGTCCTCTGAGTGTGATCCCCGTTTCTTTACCACTGGGCTATCCCGCCCCCTGCATCACCCATTGGAGGAGGGGACGGTACACAGATCCTCCAACTTCAACAAAACGAATTAAGTGATCAAATAGAAACATGTCATCACCTCCGCCCACATAAGAAAAGTTCTTTTATTACAGTCGGTTTTTCGGCAATAAAAGGAGATTTCTTATCGCAGCAAGTCCGCACTCGGATGTTATTAAAAAGGGATTTCCAAACAGAAAGGGAGGGTGTCGAGGACATTGACTTTTGAGCTGACTCACCCTGGTGTACCTGAGAGAGGGGTTGAGCAAAGGAAGGATTTTGGCGAGTTTGCTCAAAGGGTCTCCACGCCGGCATATTCGCCCCTTTCCAAATAGAAGTCGTATTCAGTCTTATATTTTGAGTTTCTTATAACCTGTGGCACGTGCGAGAGCAAAGAATGGGGTATACCTTCTTTTTTTTCCCCGAACATATGCGTTCTTTAGTTCAAAGGAAGAAGTAGTGTGTACGGAATGGAAACGGCAAATGGGAAGAAATTGAGGGTTTATTACAAGGAAGGGATAAAGGGCCTGGCAAAAGCTCGATTGAATGAGCAATGTTACAAATATTATTATGGTAAGCGTTTATTTTTACACAGTTATGCAGACATGTGTTGTAGTGCTATGTTGTAGAAAACCCAGACCACACGGCAGACCCGAAGGCTTACTGCAGCTTTGTGTGTGGCCGGTAGTGCTATGTTGTGGAAAACCCAGGCCGTCCGACTCATCCAATGGACTTGAGCAACTATTTGGACGACCGGGAAGAGTAGTGCTATGTTGTTGTTGTTGTTGAAACCCAGACCGTCCGACCTACCAGAAAGGTTAAGTTAACCGTTTGGACGGCCGGGAAGTGCCACCCAATTTAGACCGGAACCCAGTAAATTGCAAAAATGTTGACAGTAAGGTAGGAAATAAGACTACGTTAATGAAATAGTCCTCCCATTAATTTTAAAAAAGTTACACTTCTTAAATTTTTATACGACCCCCTTAGACAAATTGGGTCAATCAGAGAATTTTTATTTTCAATGCAACCAGATCATTAAAAAAAACTGCATATCGGTATCTTTAAAATCAACTGAATTATGATACAGGAAAAAATCTGACTTATGCCACTTTTTCGTACCATGTTAAAGGCTGTTTCATCAGTGAAAATAGGGATCTTAAACAAACTGACGAGGGAAATTGTTTAGATCAAAAATACGTTAATATGTGTCAAAATTTTTTATCACAAATGCATCTAAATAAAGCATTACAGAGACAGAGATCATATAAAGCAGTGGTACTCACTACGCGATTGGGTATCCTATGTATTATCATCCAGTTTTATCTTTTTTGTGATATGTCACAAATTTACATTTCTAATTTGATATAGGGTCCCCATTCACAATGTTCCAATTTTCAATTACATATAACTCGCTCAATTTTAAAGATACAGATATGCGAGTTTTTTTAATGATCTTGTTGCATTAAAAATAAAAAATTTCTGATTGACCCAATTTGTCTAAGTGGGTCGAATAAAAATTTAAAAGGTATAACTTTTTGAAAATCAATGGAAGGACTATTTCTTTAATGTAGTCCTATTTCCTATCTTACTTTCAACATTTTTGCAATTTACATTGCCCACTTATCTCCAACAGGTAAAGAATTAAAGCCCGTTTCAATCTTTTTGGGACACCCTGTATACTAAGCTGATATACGTGTAATTGTAGTTCATGATATCTCTTTTTCAATGATATCAGACTTTTCGTAGGAAAAACAATTTTTATATGTTTAAAATACATACAAATTATCGCCGAAGTTACAAAATATGTCACCTAAGTTCTGAACTAATCACAACACGGCCAACTTTGACTGAAGAATGATTTCAACATAACAAATCGGAGACAAATTGTATATGGTTTAAATATGTAAAAATTGTTTTTTCTACGAAAAGTCTGATATCATTGAAAATCATTTAAAGCAATTGTCATTACACTGAAATCATTCTTTTAGTCAAAGTTGGCCGTGTGTGATTAGCTCAGAACTTAAAATGACACATTTCGCAACTTCGGCGACAAATTTTACGATATATTGCTTAGTGGCCTTTGGCGAATTTCGGAAAAGTCCAAGAATTGAAACCACAACTGATATTTTCGAGAATTTTCTGTCATTTTAAATAGAAGTAGTCTAAGAGCAACCGTGCTTTAAGAGTTATATTTGACTTATGAATTATATTTGAAAGTTTGCTGCATTTTGAATACATTTATTTTAGTTGTAAAACATTTGAATATTTAATTGTTGTTTCGTTATACTTAATGACAATTTTCGAAATAACTTGGATGTTAATATTTATATTATAGTTTGGTGTTATCCTTCTTAATTCTGTCAAACCAAATATATTTTATTCAGTTCGGTGTTACTCTTATAGTTGTTTTAAAGCTGAAGTTCTTCAGCTCTTTGAACTTGTTCCTGTATCTTGAAACTACACTCTCCAATCAGGAGAATATGACGTGGCAGATGTTCGAACTCTTTCTTGTATCCTGAAATGACAGCCTGTAATACAGAGAATACGACGTGACAGATCGTTGAACTCGTTCTTGTCTTCTAAAACTACCGTTTCCAATACAGACAACATGACGTGATAGATCTTTGAACTCGTCCTGGTATCCTCATTCTACACTCTCCAATACAGAGAATACGGCGTCGCAGATTTTTGAACTCGCTCTTGTATCCTGAAACTACAGTCTCCAACGCAGAGGATACATCATGATACATCTTTGGAACGGTTCATGCATCCTGAAATTGCACTTTCCAACCCGGAGGATAGGATGTGATAGCATCAAAAATCTCAAAAACAGTAATTGCTTTCTCAGGGATAAGAAAAGGGAAAAAAAATCCCCGATCTTCATTTCGAAGTCCGCGCACAATTAACAAGAATGTCACTTGCATCAAAGAAAAGGAAGAATCTCGAAAGAAAAATAATGTTAAGTTTCACTAAGGCCCGATTTCTTTCCTATCCATGCCCCGAGGAAGGGACGCATCGAACCCTTCATTAAAAGCCGCATCTCCATCGGGATACTGTCGAGGGGCTTGTCGAGGACGGGTCGTTCTTATTCAAATAGTGTGCTTTTATACGATGAATTTAGGAAGAATAGTGAAGAGTAAGAGTAATATTGGACAATGAAAATGGGGTTGTTTTACAAAGTGAAGAGCTCTTTTATTCTGGTAATATGTTAAAAAAATTGTAAAGGCTCAAACAAGTATTCTTTAGTGTAGGATTAAAGACATATCTTATATAACATAATTGTTAATCAAATGTGAATTCATATGATAAACAATGAAGTCAGAATTTGAATTTCTGATGAAATTCATCCTTCAACTCTTATGCCGTGTTACTTATGCGTTATACGGGGTTCCTAGGAAGTTAAGCAACACAATAACTTTGTGAGGAAATGACGATGAGTGTGCACGTTAAGTCTATCTATATTTAAGCGACTGTGTCCGATTAAATAACAGTGATTTCAATGCTTCGAGCGGATAATTTGAAAGTTTGGATAACAAACTCGGCAAGAAAGTGAGATAAACGAAAAAAAAACAGCAATCGGAAAATTACATAATGAGTACTAATCAAATATAAAATAAAACTATTACAGAAGGCATTTATTTTATACAATAGGGACATTTGCGAATTCGTATTATGTTCAGTAAGGATACAATAAGAAACATGTAAATGAACATAAAAAGTAAAGGCTTAAATAGGCATTTCTTTAGTTTATAATAAAATATATTTATTATCTGACACAATTTAAATTAATAAACAGTGAATTCGGATGATAAGGAAATATAATGTGTCCAAAGATAATAAGTTCAGATTATAAGTCTAAATTTGAGGTTTTAAAGCATATATTTAAAATGCCCTCTTTCAATGCAAAATTGAATTACAGAAAAAATATCACCACGTACTTTGACAAGCATGCCAGTTGCCACCGTGTTAGAGGTCCTGATGGTACAATTTCTGCCATGTATGTGTTGCCATCCGTATACGCGTTTCGTTCGTTCCTGGTATCGACTCCTATTAATTAGACAATGCTCTACAACTTTCTAATTAGATATTTTCGACTATCTTACTCTGAGTTCCGAACTATTTAAAAATTCTCTGCTAGTGGCACTTGAATCATTTTAATTGGATCGGACACTTACTGTAAATAAATCTAACGTGTACACCCATGCACCTTTCCTTACAAAGTTATTGGGGTGCTTAAGGATTTTTATAGGAACCCTGATACAGAATTACCATATATTTTTTTCATCCAAATCGAGATATATTTGAGAGTACCTGGGTGTGCTAAAATAATTGATATCATAATATTTTCAAAAACTTATTATTTGACTGAACAACTGGCTTTAATACATCTGAAGCTCTATAAAATAGTTATAATAAAAACTACTATCAAAGATAAAATTATTTCGAAATAAAATAAAGAGAACAAAAAAACCTATAATATATTGATTATTTAAATACTAAAATATAATAAAAGTCACTCCTATAATAATCAGACACTCTGATCAGTTTACGTTATCAGTCTGTAACGCTATTATGTTTAAACTGTATGTTAAAACTGTAACACTAGTACTTTTTTATGAAGAATACAACTTTTCATTATGACCCTATAATTCATGCAATTTTTTTTACTTTTCATCAGCGTTGCATTTTGTGTTTAATGCATTTGAAAATTATTGACATCAAAGTCCATTAAAAATTGACTTTTTCTTATAGACCATGACGTTTTTAATGCACAAAGTACTCTAACTACAAGCACTGAATTACTTTGTAGATTCATAAAAAATTCTTCTGAATATAGAATATTTTAAATTTTTATATGCCACATGAAAATCATGTCTAATGTACTTCAGAAAATGAACTCTTTCGGTTAAGAACATATTAAAAGTTATCGTTGTATAATTTTGTAAAATTATACTGCAACTCAATCTTATAAAAGAAAGAACGCTATTACTCCAATAACTTAAAATTGTCGAAAACCCTGCTATAATATATAAATCATTAAATCACAAGCTTAGTTAAACATTACTGCATCAAACATTACTGTATCATACCTTACTGCATCAAACATTACTGCATCAAACCTTATTGAATTATACATTACTACGTCAAACATTACTGCATCAAATATTACTGAATCGAACAATACGCATCAAACATTACTACATCAAATATTACCGAGTCAAATCTTACTGCATCAAACATTACTGCATCAAACCTTACTGAATCAAACATTACTACATCAAACTTTACTGCATCAAACATTACTGAATTAAACCTTACTGCATCAAACACTACTGCATCATTAAATTTATATTGAAATAAGTGCTCTTTGCAACCTGCCATTCCGTCTCAAACAGTCAGTATTCCACTGTACTGCAATGAAACTTTATTACTGAGTAATGTAGTCATCTAAATTTATGGGGCATATCTCCAATGGTAATTACTTTATCCTGTCAATCAAATATCAGCAGAAGACATTAATCTGGTTTCTGTAACATAACGAACCCGCTTCTTTTCACAGAGGTTCCATTTCTTTTTCAAATGGTGATCGTCTCTCTGCATGGAAAACTTCTTGAGGCGTTTCTGACAATAGCAGACGTAAAACAGACAAAGGCAGTTTGAAGGCATGGGAATTGCGAGTCAATTTAAAGCAGTTACCTGAGGTAGACAGTGATTACTATGATTATTGCATGTTATGTCATAATGAAACGTATGTTTAGTTTGCCGCTGGCACGCAATATGTCGTATTCTCTTAAGATGTGACTGTATATCTGCTTGAAATTGGGAAATTGTTAAAATAGTAGGTTTGCGTTGAATCTGCTTTAATGATTTATCAGTGTTGGGGAAATTGGGATATAAATATGGTGTTTAAAAGAAAAGACAAAACCGATAACTTCCGAACTGTTGTTGTTACTGTGCATGCAATACATAGTATATGTAATAAGATAATGTATTGTGATAGGGTCAAAAATCCAATTCTCGGATTTTGAAGGATCTATATGTTGAGAGTGTTTGCATGGTAATAGACCCTTGTTTAGTATGCCATACTGTTACTGTTAGACAATATTTCTAAGATAAATTGAGATGAATAAAACTTGGCTGGTTTATTTCAATAGGTAAACTTCTAATAGCCTATTGATTTTCCAAAATGATCAGATCAGGAAAACGTAGTCAATTTTGGGAGTCATTTTTCCGAAAATCAAATAAAATTTATAAAACGATGAACAGTACAATTTTTTTTACAAAAATCATCATTTTATACGTACTTTTATGTTTTATAGAGAATGACACCATTTTTAGAATTTTAACTTCAACTGTCCTTGAGACATTGCACATTTTCAGTCAATTTACACACTGCCACAACTGCCGCTGTGTTCATGCAGAGTACGATCACGTTAAACATGTGGGTCCGTAAGTCCTTCCGAGAGGTTGATGGTAGGGGAAGGAGGATACGGTCCCTGTGGATGCCTCCCCCACTGGGTTCCGGTCTAAATTGGGTGGCACTTCCCGGCCGTCCAAACGGTTAACTTACACCTTTCTGGTAGGTCGGACGGTCTGGGTCTCAACAACAATAACATTTTCAGTCAAAGTGAAGAAGCATAAAACAAAATATATAGTCAAATCTATCCCTACAACGTTATTTTACTACAATATGTTCCTATATGTTCGGAGTAATCTAGAGTAAGAAAAACATATTTTTAACGTAATATCACTGTGTGCGGATATGTATCTGTATGTGCAATATATATATATATATATATATATATATACATATTATATATATATATATATATATACAGATATATTTATATAACTCAAAAACTATTCGACTAAATTGCACAAAATTTGGTAAGTAAATATTGTGGGCTACACTGGTTCTGATTAGACCTTTGTACGATTAGAAAAAATAAAACCTGCTTTTATTTGCTGAAATAGCCCGCAAAAATAATCAAAATATGAAATAAAAACTAAATATACTTAAATGTATTGATTAAATTCTTATTTAACACGTAATAATATTATATTACAAGTAATATATAATATATTTTACGAGGAAAAGAGTAAGACCAGCCCTCATCACTCTAAGATAAACAGTTTTTGAGTTGTTTCAGTTCAGTTGTTTTGAGTTGTTCAGTTTTGCAACGCCGCCATTTAAAAATTTATCCGCCCCCGAAATGTAAACGAAAATTGTATTAAAACGGCATATTCTGTGTTATTTTATGTAAGAATCCATATAATTTTTCTGAATGAAACTAATTGCATTATAAAAGATAAAAAAAAATGAATTTATGTCTGTGGGTGAGTCATGTGCTGTCCACATCAGATTCTTTTTATTAACATAAATAACTCTCCAATATGTATGATTGTAGTGGTAAACCCAGGTTTGTCGAATTCGCTGTTGATTCGCTTAAAATATCAGTGAGCTAGCTCATAGGGAGAACATGTGGAGTGGATTTGGCTTCTGTCATGCCGATGCGAGGAGAAATGATAAATCCACTTTTCGTTATCTCGTCGTCTAGTGTGTTGTTTTATGGCAGCTGCAGAACCCGTTTTCAGTCGAATAATTTAGCATAAAATATTTATGCTGCAACTAAGTAACAGAAAGCTTATACCAATCTAATTAAAAATATCCTGGCAGTGATTGACACCCATTATTGATTTATTTGATAAATATTTATGGTATAGGGCTCTCATTGTAGCTAATGGTATTCATGGACCGGTTTTGTGCTATCAGTCGATATCTGCAATGGCAGATATCGTCTGCTCGCACAATAACTTGCCAGAATTTTGTGAACCTCTCTCGATACAGATGAATTTAGTCCTAAATCGGCTTCATATTTCTTTAAAAATTGAGCTCAGGCTGCATGGAACTGCAACATTCACAGTCACAGATCCCGATTGTAGTTGACGTTTAAGAAGTTAAGAAAAGAACATAGTAAGTTTTCATGCTACCATTACAGGTATCTGATATGCCCCTTTTTTAAAATCATAAATAGCTAGCTAATACGTAGAATGTAGTAGTAAGCTCAGGTTTGTCCTCCGCTGTTAATTACCTTAAAATAGCAGTGAACTGATAGAGAAATTAATCTGACACATAACAAGTCTTCTTTCTGTCATTTCAAGTATCTGCTATTGGAGCTAACGAGAGCAAAAGAAAAGCTAACATAGATGTTATTATCAACAACAGAAGGCGGAGCCTAACTTTAAGAACACATCTAACAGGCATGTTTAGTAAATTTAACGTTAAATTTCCGCACAACCTAAGCTTAATCTTATATTTCCTTTTTAAAAGAATTTGAAGCCAGATGCGTGGTAGGACAAAATTTATCGGTCTTTAAAGATTCGCAAAATTGTAGCATGTAGCCAGTTTTCTTGCAGTCATTGAAGATATTGGCTATTTCAAACAAAATATGAAATATAGCAGAAAATATCGTGCAATGTCATCAGCATGGAATATTTTGCTGACATCAAAATGTCAGCAAGAAATACCAAAATGATGTCAAAATTAAATGTAAAAAGTCACCATGGAATACAACGTTGCTGAATACAGAATATCCTAGGAATCAATCCATGGATGATATCATTTTCAAAGGCAGTGCGATCCAAGCATTGGAAATGACCTCTATAGACGGTTTCTATGGTTATGAATTTGAAAAAATCTTATGGAATAGAAATAACTGATATAGGTCCAGGGTTGCGGTGGGGCAAATGGATATACTACACAGTTGTCAGGGAGTCTTTGAAACCAGGACTACATAAACAGTTCATGAACAAATATTAATAATTCGTAAAAGAGGGGGCAGAAGAGAAGCCGTCATTTTCTCCATAGTGTTCCTAAAATGTTGCCCTCAGCATCGTGTGAGCTCATACATTTTTAATGAAATTGAAATTAATTGAAACCTCAAACCGTGGATACGGTTCGGAATAGATCAGGTTTTCGTCTGCTGTATAGGTGAAATTTGTCACCAAAGATTGAAACATAGAAAAACATTTTGACGCCTTTCAGTTGTATCCAGGTGAGTTGTTGGCTGGAGAAAAAAGAAATCGAAGAGAATCTCCAATCCTAACAAATATTTCATGTCTCGATCCATATTTCACTCGTCTCTATTGGCAGAAAATGGAAGTTTCATTCACAGACATTTCGAGCGCGGTTTCCAATTCGACTTTTCCACGCTTCGAGCGCGGGAAAGTTTTATGAGGGTAACAGAGAAAATTCTATTTCGGGATTTTCTATGCATTTGCATGTTTTTGGAAAGATAGCAACACTTTTTTTTTTATAAGAATTGAGTTACGAGTTATTCCTATACCACGAAACGTTTCATTGGCTTTTCGAAAACACATAGTCGTAAAGTACATTTTGGGGGAATTTGTTTGGGTTGGGGTGCCTGTTTTTTGTAACTTGTTTTATGTCCCGAGAGGTGTTCACATCGTGCTGTGAAATTTTGCAAAATTGAATTTTGAATTGTGAAAGCGAAAATAGGACGACTTTATCTTTGTTAGTTTTTTTAAAAGAAATTTACTTTTCAAGTTCAGAGTGTAAAATCTCTAATGTAGTGTGTGAAGTGTAGCCAGAGTTCAATCAAGGAGCCAAAGTGTTGCAGGCGAGTATTATAATAGCATTTAGCAGAGGACATTGACATATACAACTCAAGACATACTAGACAAAAGACCTTTCTGTCTGTCTGTCCCATTTAGCAATTTAGCAATATATTTGGCGAGAATTTGGCAACATTGGCGACAAATTTGTCGCAATTTGGCGATTTTTGAAAAATACCGATGCCGCCAAATCGAT
>OX578140.1:18174829-18242329 GCA_951213105.1 Amaurobius ferox
TATTATATATATATATATATATATATATATATATATATATATTATATATATATATTATATATATATATATATATATATATATATATATATATATATATATATATATATATATATTATATATATATATATATATATATATATATATATATATATATATATATATATATATATATATATATATATATATATATATATATATATATATATATATATATATATATATATATATATATATATATATATATATATATATATATATATATATATATATATATATATATATAATATATATATATATATATATATATATATATATATATATATATATATATATATATATATATATATATATATATATATTAATATATATATATATATATATATATATATATAATATATATATATATATATATATATATATATATATATATATATATATATATATATATATATATATTATATATATATATATATATATATATATATATATATATATATATATATATATTATATATATATATATATATATATATATATATATATATATATATATATATATAATATATATATATATATTATATTATATATATATATATATATATATATATATATTATATATATATATATATATATATATATATATATATATATATATATATATATATATATATATATATATATATATATATATATATATATATATATATATATATATATATATATATATATATATATATATATATATATATATATATATATGTATGTTAGAGAAAGGCGGCATTTATTTGACGCAATATGGTGATAGAAAATACTGCTGTTATATTGAGAAATGATACAATAAACAACACTTGCATGTACAGGAAACTTGTGTAAAGCATGGTCAAAATGTCTTTCGCCATTGTTAATGCACATTTGAATTCGAGAGAGAATATTACATTAATATTACTTATAAATTGTAGCTTCGCATCTAAAAACTAAAAAATGAAATTTATTGCCTATTATATACGCATTTTGTGCATTACTAAGGCCGAGTTCTACTTATTAGGCAATGTTTTATAACTTTAAAATTGACATTTTTTTTTCTACCTCGCTTTGTTGGCGTGTTTAGTTTCCTAACTTCTTCAATTTTCCGCTAGGAGCACTGCAAATACTTTTATTCGGATTTTTCACTTTACTAGATCCTAGAGTTGCTCTGGATGTTTAATTACCTTCGCCAACTTATCGTCAATTAAATTTTTCTTTCGCCAGATGGAATTTTTATCTGCCAAAATTTTAACTTTCTATTAAAAAAATTTGATTTGATTTATAAATTCTTAAATTCTAAGGATCATTGTTTTGGAAAAAACAAAGATTATACAATGATTTTTGATTTTGACAAATTTTCATCAAATCTTTTTTAATCGCCAAAATTTTTACCAAATCGTCTTTTCAATCTCTAAATTGAATTTTCTTGGCGATCTGCAGCGGAACCTTTGGATAAACCTAACGTGTACACTTAGATAACATTTAATCCAACGTTGCTTCATTTCAACGTTCCATTCATTTATTCCAACGGAAGAGGGTAAGTAGGGACTTTCCCACGAGTCCTGTATATTATGTCAGCACTATATTTTAAGAAAACTGGCAACTTCACTCAAGGAGATTTTCCCTATTACATATGAAAAAAAGAACTTAATGAAAAATAATCCTTAAAAAACCAGGAGTAGCATTTTCCTTAGCTGCGAGAGCCAAGAATTGGCGGTCTATTTGCTTCGTATTTTCGGCGTCGTATTGTGTTTGATAATATAAACGAATCAACGCGTTTAATTAATTATAAACATAAAAGACCGATACACATTAAGTGCATAGGGAAAATATGTATTGGCAGTATTATTTTTTTGCAATATTTAATGGTACCATACATGATTGGAACAAAGCATTTCATATATTCCTCACGCACGCAAATCCACCGCCTCTTGCTACCCCCTCCTCTTATCCGCTTCAAATACTCCGTGAGATGCGAGCTCTTCCCTATCTCTGGCACTAAACGATGATCCTCTCCTGCCTCTGAGAATCCTTCCGCTCTTCCGCATCACTTGGCATCCTCGCTGGAAGATGCAGAAAGAAGGAAAACTTATTTTCGCTGTCCGTTATCGCCGATTTTATGGCGGGCACAAAACAGCGGACATGAGAAGTAAAATTCGCTCAGACGTTTTCGGCCGACCCCATACACGCACTGGGGTGTTCCAACGGCTATAACGCGGTTTTATCAGCGCTCGTAATAGAAGGAAGGGTTTCGAAAACCCTGAAATATACCCCTTGTTATCGTGTCGGGATGCAACGCTAGAGGTACGCTTTTAACACCCTACAATATGTTCCGTAATGGTGTTCAATCGCGGTTTATGGGACCGTAATTTATCGGTAGTTGCTAGAGAGGGGGGTGTTTCTTGAGTTTTAAAGAGAATTGGGTTACGTGCTTATTACCGTGAAAAACGATTTGAGATTTTACATTAAAAGTCAGAATTTTTCGTTAGAACCTGAATTAATTGTCTCTTAAAATATTTATATCCGATTCTGTAAATACAGTGCAGTGCACTATAATGTACTAAGTAGCCACTTAAATTTCTTGTACACATAATTACAACTGCTTTATAGGATGAAAAATGCTTTCTTGTCATTGAAAACCCCTTAAGAAACACTTTATTGTACTCACAGAACACACAGATAGAACTTTTCTAAAATTATGATATCGCAAAAGCATCCTTGGACTGGTTTCACTGTTATTATGCATTCACCAGCATAGAATAGCAGATAGTCTAATTAGTCAAAACTCATTCTTAACATTAAACTACTGCATTCTAACTACCTAAACACTCCAAATCTCAACTGCTCAAAATATCGAACCGTGCAACTCTCTTTAAACCACAAGAGGCACCGCAAATGGCTGTTGTACAAAATAATTTCAACCAACTCTGATATAAAATAGCAAAATATAGACGATTAGTTGTTCTACGTAGTGGGGATTGAAACACCGTAAACTGAACAGGGGCTGTTATTGACATGTTACGAACATGATGCATACCCTGCGATCTACACATGTATCAAGGATTTGAACACGGCTCCGTTTCCAAGAAGTTGAAAATGTGTCTGAAAACCATTTAACTACAGGTCTAAATTTTTTCATTAAATAGATTCCATTGAAATCAAAATCAGCATTGAAAAACGGAAGATATTTATTCATACCCCCTTTTAGTATTCTTAGCATGAGTATTTTCACTGAACTATGATGTTTTATCTTTTCTTATATAGAGGAATGAATTGTTTTGACACGTAGAATACATAAAGCCCACGGTCAAAGGAATATTCGTGATACATTTTGGCATTGCACTTATACTTACTTTTAGTAATAGGAGATTTTATTTTCATATATAACCGGATCATAAGTAGAAATTTTAGCTTTTTCTGTCATGGATCTTACTTAGAAATCCCCACATATATTGTTACTTTAGAGGAGAAAGCCATCTGTGCTAAAGCCGTATAATTTTTAAAATACATTTTATACCAAATCTTCTGGGACACACGCGCACACACAAAGATTATATATATATATATATATATATATATATATATATATATATATATATATATATATATATATATATATATATATATATATATATATAGAGAGAGAGAGAGAGAGAGAGAGAGAGAGAGAGAGAGAGAGCAAGAGAGAGAGAAGAGGGAAGGGAGAGCGAGAGAGAAAGAGGGAGGGGGTAGAGACAGGGGGAGGGGAGAGAGAGGGAGAGGGGAGAGAGAGAGAGAGCGAGACTTGACGTTAAAAAGCTGATTCGTGTACTAGAATTTCCAAACATATATATATATATATATATATAATAAAAAAATAAAATTAAAAATAAAAATAGTTAGACTAAGTTAAAACATGAACAGTGTCATACCCTGGTTCAAAACGATACGGAGGAAAATTAAGTAAAGATGCTATGAAAGGAAATATCAGGCAAAAGGAAAACAATGCTACCATAAAAGACAAAATGATCTTAATTTTAAATATCAATAATACACATGAATTTATCAACATTCAAGAGCGATGCATACAAATCAAGTTCAAACATCAAAGGATTATCAAAATCTGGAGGCTCAAAATATTAAAATGACAAAATAAGATAAAAGATACAATTCGAAAATATGAAATTGGATAGAAGCTCTGTGGATCCAGCTTTTCAAGGATCTTTGCATCCACAGAGGTTCCAAATGTGTTTCGCTCAACGATACAGCTACATGGCCGAAATATCGTCAAAAGATCCGACACATTTCCAGACAGTAACATAAATGAAAATAACAAAAATTAAATTGGAAGGAATATGATGAAAGTGCATAAAGCATACATATAAGTAATCTAACCAACAATCCACAATGATTCAGATAGAATTAAAGTCATACCTTTCATCACCATTATACAGGCCACATATTTCGTTGCACTAAACAAAGTATTAGGAAAGAGTACTAATATATATATATATATATATATATATATATATATATATATATATGTCGCAAACTCGATTTAGAAATTTTCTATCGAATTACAATACTTTCCCCATACATATCATCTACATTGCAGAAAACATAAAAAAAGTATACGTCTGGTTTGAAAATGCGCCCAATTCCTTTCCAGTGACTTCCCATCAGTCTTTCCTTTTCCTAAATTTCTTTTTCGTCCCCGTAATTTAATGAATTTCTTCGATATAAGATTCTCTTTTCCCTCTGCGTGGCGGACTAAAAAGACGCATTTGCGCTTTAAGTAGATAATTAGAACTGCACGTCGCGTCCAAATGATTACGAACGTAATTACAAACCCGCAAGACGAGAGAAATTAAATTTTTTTTTTCAATCGTATTTTTTGGTTTAATTACTCAGGGAGGTTTTATTTATTTCTTCCTTCAAATTCTCGTCCTTTTTTTCCCCTTTCAATCCCTTTTTGCACCTGTAGAAATCCCGAAGTCTGCTACTTTTTCCCTTGTTCTAAAAACTCTCACGGTTGAAAGACTAAATAGCTGATTTGTTTAGAGCCCTGACTCCAGACCCTCCCCCGCCTCCTTTTCACAACCGAACTTAGTCTAATTTCCACATAGTTTAAGGTTTAATGGTATTCTCCATTAAGTCCCGGCATTGGAGTTCATTTTAGATTTCTCATTACAGGAATAGCACATGCTCATCCATGTTTTCCTTTTCATGTTGAAAAAGAAATCTGTTTTTCAACAACTAGAATGGTTCAATGACCTCGATTACTTTCATTTGTATTTTTTATTTAGAGCTTTATTTAAATATTCTCGATTTACAGTGAATTTTTGTTCATTTAAAATGTGTCTATTTTTTATCATTGAAAAAATAAATAAATAAATAAAAAAATGTAAACGATTTCAAGATTTTTTAAATATGCTTTGCTATATTGCACAGAACTGACTATTATGTACAAACTCAAATTTGAAGGAATGCGAAATGAAAATTTTATAACAGATGTGTGGAAATATGAAATTATATTTCTTGTTAGTGTTTTTAATTACACGAAGAAATAAAGATTTATAGGGACAAAGTACATGAATTTAGACAGAAACAAAATAATTAGATGTCAAAAAGAGTCACTATAGAAAAGTTAAATAATAAACAAATCTAAACGATCAAACGTGGTTCCATTCAAAGACTATTTTCCATGCTTCTAACCTGAATTGACTTCATGATGAAATTCACTGGCTAGGCATTGCTGCAGTTAAATTTATATACGTTTAGGTATGCCGCACTGACAGAATAGTTATAAGTATGCCGTACGTCTTCGAAAATTTTAGTTATTGGATATTGCCGGTTGCTTGCTAGCATTTTCCAAAATTTAAAATAAAAGTTGCCAAATTTTCCTGAAAATATGAAAAGATTGATAATCAAACTCAGGGGTATACATACTCCTACATTTAGCCTGTAGAATTATTTTTAAGGCGAAGGTGCTTTCACTGCAGAGAAACCAATTTACAAAGAAACAAAATACAATAGAAGTCACTCTAATTACTAATTAATCAATATCTACTGCTTTCAGTTTATAATGTAATGTAAATGGAAAGTATTATGAAGGTGTTAAAATATCGATTTTATTGGAAGTTTTGAGCCTCCAAACTCGAATCGAATTTTCTACAGATTATGTCTGCTTATATTAAGTTATCATGATGAAGTACTTATATTCAACGCTGTCAAGAAATAGTTAGCAGTTCAAATGTAAACAAATTTGTTATGGTGGCATTTCGGGACATGCGAGAACGATATAGTAGCTTAAGAAATGTCCAGTAGGGGAAATTCGGCGTAGAAAGTAGTAAAATGCACCGAAAATGAATGATCACGGCTTGTTATTGTTGTTAAGACCCAGACCGTTCGACTTACCAGAAAGGTGTAAGGTAACTGTTTGGACAACCGGAAAGACCTCCCCAATTTAGGCCGGAACCCAGTGGGGGAGGCATCTACAGGGACCGTAACCTCCTTCCCCAACAACCAACCTCTCGTAAGGACTTATGGACCTACAAGTTTAACGTGATCGTACTCCACGTGAACACGGCGGCAGTTTTGGCAGCGTAGGGAATCGAACCCGGGTCTACCGAGTGTAACTCTCTCGCATTAACCACTGGGCTACCGTGCCCCTGATCATGGCGTGTTGTTGTTGTTGAGACCCAGACCGTCCGACCTACCATAAAGGTGTAAGGTGACCGTTTGGACGGCCGGGAAGTGCCACCCAATTTAGACCGGAACCCAGTGGGGCAGGCATCCACAGGGACCTTATCCTCCTTCCTCTACCACCAACCTCTCGGAAGGACTTACGGAGCCACATGTTTAACGTGATCGTACTCCGCATGAACACGGCGGCAGTTGTGGCAGTGCGCAAATCCAGCGCGTAAACCACCGGGCTACCGCGTCCGAAATGTACCAACAGCACGCGGTGTTCCCAGGTGGTCACCCACCCAAGTACTAACCGCGCCCGATGCTGCTTGATCACGGCGTGTTGAAAACCCAGACCACACGGCAGACCCGAGGGCTCACTGCAGCTTTATGTGTGGCTGGTAATCACGGCGTGTGGAATTTTGGAATTTTCCCTTTAAATGAATCAAAAATTTAGACCTGAAGTATAATTAATGCCTTTTATTAGTTTTCTGAATCAATTTTACTAGCACATCAGAATTGATATTTGTATTATATAAATTCTGAAGTAGAGTATCCCAACTTTATGGGTGTCATCATGCTTATCGTACATGCATAAATATCATACAAAGACCCTTTACATATTATTAATTGCTCTAAAACCTGAGTTGTGTGTAACTTTTACCGGGACATTTTAAATCCAACATTTTGCACAAGTAAATCGATGCCGCATGTTTCCAAGAGTATTTCTATTAAATTGGGTTGACTTTGAATTGATAAGTATGTTTTCAGAAAATTCTGAGTGGGGATACTTTAATTATGATCTAGAACGAATTTTACAGCTCTGCCCGATTCCAATTTAGCGTCCGCTATGTATTAATAATTAAATAAGCGGCCGCTGCTTAAATATACATATGAACACAATTTAAAATGGATTTACTTCAAAAATTGCACGCTTTAAACTGTTCGCGCTTTCTGCAAAAAAACATGAGAATCATAATTGACCTTATATTCACCACACCAGTCATGAAATCGCGAAAGAAAGTAAATGGCTCTGGCCATCCCGTTTATGCTGGGCACAACTCCGTGGGGAGTGCCATCAGTGGTAGAAGAGCCGGAAAAAAGACCACGATTCCCCTAAGCGTGAGGCCGTGGAGAATGGCTTCAATTGATAGCTTCAATTGATCATGATTGATGGCTTCAATTGATGGCTTCAATTGATGGCTTCAATTGATCAACAGCTTCAGTAGTAGGGTTAGAGATGCGTTAGGTTCATTCAAAAATTCTATGACATGCCTGAGTAATAATTCAACGGATGGGTTTATGAAATTACTTTTTTCTGAAGTAGTCTATGATATATTTAGGAGTTGCTGTTAGCGTATGAACGTTGGATGGTATGTCAAAAGCTGTACGTCGTAATATAAAAATCGAAGAGGTTTAAAACTCACGAAAAAAAAAATTTTTTTTTAAAAGTCATTAGCATTTAACTATTCACTGTATGAATTTCGTTTAAAGTTTGTTTGAAAGATAATTTCTCGATTTTTCCGATGGTGTTCAGATAGAAAATCTGTGATAATATTTTAGGTCGCCAAGAAATTGATTTGTGTAAATATTGACCTAAATCGGGCTAAAACATAAAATAGCTAATAAATTTATTCTAAATTAAAAAAAATTACACCGAACGTCGAGAGTTGTGTACGTCGAGAAGTACATGTGTACCAAATTTCATGATTGTACGACGCTTAGATTTCGCGCTACTGACTGTACACACAGACATCTTTATTTATGTAAGATGTGTGTGTGTAAGACAGAGAGGGGAGGAGGACCCAGCGATAGCTTCAGTATTAGAGCTCGTAATAATAAAATTGTGTTTAATATTTAAATATTGTTTCTTTTGAAATGGAAACATTGTTTCAATAATGAAAGTTAAATCCATGGAGTTAGAAAGAAGGAGATAAAATTCCTCTGGATGAAACCCTTGAAAATGCCATAATGATTTGAGAATTATATCTAGTTATCGCTAGTTTTAGTAAAGTGGCTGCTATTGTTAGTTAGCACAACAGAATGTCTCAGCATTTAGAATATGTATTTTTGATAATTTTTAAATTAAAGGTTCTCTAATTTTGATTATAATTAACCAGTATTTTTTCATAATTGTCAGATAGAGAACATAATGTATGGATATAAAAATGAATTGAAAGGTAAAATAATTTTGAATGCTTGGGAATATTCTTTATTTTCAGTTCTACTTTGCATTGCGCTAATAATTTAAATTTACAAAATTGACAGTTTAAATAAATATTTTAGGCCGTTCGCCATAGAAATGCATACAGTGCAGGGCTACTTATCTTATCCCAACGCCACCTGAATTATTGTCTCAAACGGTATTGGCGTTTTCTTAATATGAATTTTCAACTCCTTTACTTTTACCTCTATGGTTAAATCGTTTAAATATTGCTACATTTGAAATAACAAATGCGTTTCCAACAATGGAAGATTAGATTTTGAAGGTAAATGAAAGAAAATAAAATTTTCACTTCCAAATTGAGAAACAAATAGAATTCTAAACCATCAAGCAAAATTGCATTGATGCTATAGGTCTGGCACTACCCTTGATAGAAAATTAAAAAAAAAATATTTTGCATGCGACAGTGACTGTAGCCACCTTTTTTTCAATAGAGAAAGGGGAAATTGAGTGAAAAGAAATAAAGATTTCCAAATTTACCGGACGTTATAACGGTGTGTAGCGCAAATCGTTTCTTGCCAACATCTTATTTTCTATCTGTACACATATATTATTCATGCTCCGCAACAGGATCTTAATTATTTCTTTTCTGTTACAGGTATCGTCGACTCCAGTTCTGAACTGACCAAGTCCCAACTGACCCAAACCCTCGACAAAAGAATTCCAACAATGATAATGAGTGACCCTTCATTCATTGCCGTCAGAACCATTCTTTCCTTTTACTGGAGAATTCCTTTCGTTCTATCCTATTCTCTGGCACACTCGCTCATTCCCTATTTTATTTGGGAGCTATCGGGAGGCACGAATTTATCGATCAGTATTGATTGCAGATCACCGCTTTCTTGCTTCTCTCCTGGATTTTGGATTTTTTTTCCCTTTTTTTTTCTTCCTGTTTAGTTCCCGGGTTTCCTGGGGATGAGGTCTTGATCATCAGCGAGATTGGCTCTCAAGGTGTAGGTAAAAAGGTTCGTAACCCTTTGTACAAGTAGTGTCGCTAAAGGATAGTTTTAGAAGATAATTTTACCTTGTGATGTTTCTTAATTATTTTTTCAAAACTATTATCTATTTAAATTTTACTTTATTTCTGAAATAATAAACAAGTTTTAGCTAATTTAAATACTTTAGTATTTAAAGTTTATTTTTCAAAAATTATTATTTATTTAAATTTTAGTTTTTTTCTGGAATATAAAAGAAATTGGTTTTAACGATTTTAAATACTTAAACATTTAAATTCTAATGTAATTATTTACAGATTATACCCTGATTATAATTTTGATCGTTTAGTTACGACTCTGATCTGGTACATAAGATGGATTTCTGAATGACGCACAGATATATTATGCTCTTTAAACTTTTATAACGTTCTAACTACACATGTAACACAGAACACGGTGAATTTGCGTTCTCATATCTGAAAAAGTAAAATCTTCATTAAGAAAGCAGCATAAATCAAATTAGTAATGACATCAAACGGTTTCGGTTGTAACAAAGGTAAACAGACGTCTACCTGTCAGATGCCTGTTTACCTTTTTTGGAGTGGTTGTTCTGTCTGCTTTTATATCCTAAAGAAGGGTCTGTACAGTTTGAGTGATTTTTACTTTTAATATGTTAAAAAGCTTCCAATTTATTAAAAATTGATAGTCATTTAGAACCTTTCTGAATACTTTCTGTTTATGCACTTTAGAGGTTTTGTATTGTTCGGGGGGGGGGGGGCAGAAATCATAGATTTGAAAACTCTATCATTTTTAAATACAAATATATCTATAAATTTCTATGGAATCAATGAAATAAATGAGCTCTATTCTCGGATCATAAAGTATTTCATAAACGTTGATAAATTTATACAATCAGCTAAAGAAAAATAAAAAAATATGCACTATATACCTGATATCCTAATCATATAATATGCCTAATAAAATACGAAACCATATAATTAATTTTTTATTATTCTGTTTGACTACTTCTATTGTCTTACCATACCTTATATCAATAATATTTTTTGCAAAGAGTGGTACATAGTAGCCATATATCATGCCTTTTGGGGGATAGAAAGCAGTTTGAGGCAGTGAAGAACCGTTAAAAACTTCAAAGTTTACATGTAGAATATAAACAGAAAAATATTAATGCTGCATACCAAGATAGGATGACAAAACAATCATTTTCATCTTACCTAGAAATAGAAAAATTATAATAAGGAAAATGCAAACTTAAAATAGACAAGCATTTGAAAGCAATATAAAAATATTTTAAAACTTCCGATAACAGTGAAAAAATCTATTATGTATAATGAAGTTGTGTATTGCGCTTCATTTCTATTATAATGAATCAGTTTTACTTTTTATACCGTAAATATGATGGGAAAAGTATTGTAATGGGACCGAAAATTCAAATTCGAGTTTTCACTGGATTTATAAGTTGTAGGCACATTAGGATAAGAAAAAAAGTATTCTTAGTGCCATCCGTGTGTGTTTGCCAATGCGATATGTGTAATTACCCCAGTTCGAAAACTATCTAAATGATTTTTAAGAAAAATTGATTTTGGTAAAAATTGAATGAATGCGACTAGACAATTTAAAAAAACGAATAAACCACATAAAATGAATTATGAAAAATATGCTTAAATTTCAAACAAATGGTACATTTTTATGTATTCTTTTTTATTACAAATCAAATGAAAAATTTTAACAATTCTATTATAAATCGTTCGAGATACTTTTGTTGTATGGAACTTTATCAAGTTTGCGTTGAAATCAAATATACATATGCGTCTAAACGCTAAATGAAGGAACATTTATAAACCTGCAAATTCGTGTTTCTTTGCAGTACACATTTCAACTAAGTTTTCCTGGGAAAAAAAATACCTGGTTCACCTGGAAAAAAAATATCTTGAATTTTGTAAAATCTACATTCTACTTCAATAGTTGCAATTCACTCATGTTGCAGTTCACTAGTGCTGTAGTTCACTAGTTGTAGTTCACTAGTTGCACTTCACTAGTTACACATTACTTTCCTAACCCAACTCTGCTAACATAGCATCATAGAACATGCTTTGGCAAAACCTATCATCGATGTTTTAATTGGTATCATTGATGGTTTAAACATTAAACTGTTGCTTTTGTGTTTCTGTCTCATGCATAAACTATTATATTAAAGTTTTGTAGCTTTATGATAAACTGTACTCTTCGAGTTTGTGATCAGAATTTTGAATCCTTTAATGTTAGCTAATTTATCCCACGATACTTTTGACTATATCATTCTAAAAATTTTACCAGTTGAAATTGTTTTGCTTAAAAATGTGTGTTTTGGTGACAATATGTTTTTCTTTTTTTTTAATATTAACATCTGAGTTATAAAAATCGATTACTATCATACAATAATTTTTTACAAAATACAATGTACTAGAGAAAAATGATTAAAAATCTACATACTTTTGGACCTTAATTTATACATTTTCATTTAATCCAAACGGTTAGAATTTGATATTTTATTTATCTACGATCTAGTGGTGGGACATTAAATAATGCCTACCCCTCCCAGAGTTTCTCGCCTGGGTCCCCTATAGTATTTATAATTTCCTAAATATGTATTCAATATCCTTTGCATTCCCTCGTTTTGGCGTATGGTAGTTCTGCACTTGCTGTGACCTTAATGAAATTTTTGAAATTGAAGGTCCAAGGTAAAGATTTTGACTTTTTACGAAACACAATCTTTTTCTCAACGCTCCGAATTTTAGCGAAAACTACAACTTTTAACACAACACGAAAATCTGCAATCGCGACATAAAGTTTCCGTTACATGCAAACGCGTATAACCACACTACCTTGAGGAATTATATTTCCAAGAAACATTTCAAGGAACACACTATTCCCAGTCCCTCTCGGCATGCATCTCTTAAAAACTACGCAACTAGACAATAAACCCACCCAGTCAGCAAAGCATATCACGTTAACTAGCGAATAACAGTTTAGTAGCATCCGCAGAACAATAGCAGTCAGCTTTTTTCAATGGAAAGAGTATACCAGTGAAAAAATAACTTCACTTTTTCCCCCTGTAATCCCAAAGACCACGAAATAGGCTCCAGTGTCGGGTCAGGGCTTACTTAAGGGATCGTTCTTGTAATATGAAGCCTGTCTTGATACTAGATGTTGCTTTTATTGAATAGGAAGATCTCTGCTTATTTTATTTTACTTATTTTCCTCCTCTTTGATCCCGCGCAGTGAGAAGTGTCTGAGAATATCAGATGGCTTCCGCTCAGCCAAGAAGATGATTGTTGGTTTCTGTTTCCCCGTGGTGCCTGGGAGAAGGATTTAAGGGGAAGTTGGTGCTGGGGGTCGTATAAGCTTTTCGACGGTAAAGAAGCTGAGTTTTCGATTCTGATATTGCTTGCGACAGGATACACAGAAAATAATGCAAAAGAAAAATAAGTCTCATCAGCGGTTTTTCAACGAAAGTCATATTTTGTGCATTTGTAAATCCTCCTGTCAAACTATATCGACAAATTGCCATTAACTACCTGTGGGTGGTCATTAACCTCTACCAACAGTGAATAGCTATGGACTACTATTAACAGTGAATATTCATAAAATTTTAATAACAGTGAATAGCCGATAACTTCTACCAATGAATAGTCCCTGAGAGCAAGAAAACTCCTCACAATGTGCGGTATTATTCTAGATACGTATAGGTATGAACAAATTCAGTTTGCGTCGCAGTTGCATCGAAAAATGAAGGAGTTATTAGGCAAGTGCCAGATATGGACATAATGCCAAGAGAGAGTTTTTCGTGAGAAGAAAAAATAACTCGAAGAAAAGCTAATTTTTTGATGTTGTTAGAATGCGACGATATATGCAAAATTATATACATTTTATATACATATTTATTATTTAGAGTGAAAAAATATTCCTATGAACGTTTTAATAACATCAAACTAAAGGAGATATATATATAAATATATATATATATATATATATATATATATATATATATATATATATATATATATATTTTTATTTCTGTTGATATATTTGATTTTTTTTTCATGCATTGAACAAAACATTCTGTCCAGAAACCGATCACTGTTGCCAATAAAGTATGATATTTATAGGGAATTTATGAATTTTCAATCTCTTATTTGAGTTTCATCTTTAAAAGATTTATGCTTTAGTCGACGATTGTAAGTCAAAAATATTACAGCAATTTTGAAAAAAGCTTCCCGATTATATCAAAAATGCACATTTTCTTTCTTCTTTCCTAACAACTAGCGAAAGCATCAGTTAATGGGACACTTGTCGTCAAGAAAACATACATCTCAAAGGTGATATCGAGGGGAAAACATATCAAATCAAGTACGTCACTCGAAGCCGAAAAAAATTTCCAAACCTTCCCAAAATTAAGAAATAAAAGATCAAAAATAGAAATTCCGCTCCGGCACGCCAATCGAGTTTGACTGTCATCTGGGGACGGTCGGACAGACACTAGAAGAGTGGGGAGAAGTGGGCTCGACATTTATTTGACTGATCGGAACAAATTGGCAGCAGTGGGGGGAGGTGTCAAAAATCCAAACAAACTCACTTATGAGGGGCGTTCAATCAGGGGATCCTCGACATGCCCCTGTAATGGCAGCACCCGTTAGGTAAACGAAGGCGCCTACAGTAACAAGATTCTGGGGCCAAAAGTCTGAAGATTGCTAGTCCCGGAAGATTGGGGTCGTTCATTCGGCACGTTCCTGGTCTCCTCTTCACCCCAAGGGGATGAGGGGATCTTTAATGCTGGTGATGACGGTTGGCCAGCACTTGACAATTCAAGGGAATACCACAAGGGAGGGAGCTCAGAAGTAGATTGGCTCTTTGCCGGTTAGGAAAAAGGCGACCTAGGAATTAATTAAGCGGTCTAGAGAGGTTGAGACAACGTTGTGAGAACCTTTGTTTACTTGGAATCAAGAGTGACGGAGATGTTTGCCAGTGATGTCTAGTGTCATTCTTATGTTAAGTGATCTTAATGGTATATTTAGTTGATATTTTTAGAGATGAGGAAGTTTACCCAGCATATAAGAGTACACAGTCAAAAACTGTTTTTCTTAATATCACTACTATAAAACACTAAGATTTATATAGTTGGAAGATTCACGTGCTTGACTTGATAAGATATATCATTAAATAGTAGCAATAAATTATAAGCTGTCTTTTAATCATTATATAGAAGCTCGTGAAATAATGACAAACAAATTTTCCTAGAAAATATAAAAGCATGAATTTGTTGGGCTTTCAATCATGGTTTAACAATCCTTAATTGTGCTAGTGCTGTTAGGCGGATTCAACTGTTTACGTATTTATGTGTCGATTTTACATTAGTCCGCAGATTAGATTTCATGTAATATATATCTTTATACTTCAATGAGTATCAAATAATTTTGTTATTGATATTGATGCATATAATCAAAATTCAATTTTAATAAAATTACAATTTGTATTAAAAAACGAGGTTGGTTGATTGGTGTCCGCCCTTCTTGGTGTGATAAAATAAATATTGCCTAATATTTAAAAATATTACTAATCATACTTAACAGATCCTTCAAGAGTTATTGTGTCTACGCTGACAAATAAACACATACATATTATAATGAGTAATTATTGCCCAGGAATGTCCAAAATAAAAAAAATGAACTCTGGCAGTCGAATTTTCGATGTCAAAATTCGCTTCTTTTTTCCCAACATAAATTTTAAGGACAACACTAATGTATCAAAAACCAAATAGGATCACTCACTTGGCTCTTGATACAACTTCACTCCGCCATTATTTACTCTCGCACACACACGATGAATTCCAAGCGGGTTTTAACTTATTTACTGGCTGCAAGCGCCAACAGCGATACCCTCGATAAATTTCACTTAATTACACTGTGCAGAATTCTCCACTGTTTCGGTTCCAATCCCAATACGAATGGCATGAAAGGCTCTTAATAATGGAATCCGAAGGAGTGCAAATATTTACGGCTTCTACACCGTACGTTTATTCGAGCGGCCTACGCACTTGCACTGTCAATAAACAGATGCACCACTTTCGCCAATGACTGCCCTGGAACAGATTTTCGTAGAATTTGCATTTCGTCGACGGAACGAACGGTCAGTTCCGATTAGAGGATGGGTATAAAGGTCATTACACTAATAAACTCTAATAGTTGAGTAACCTTGATTAGGTATAAAATGCGTTGAACAGAAGACGTTCTTGCTCAAAGCAAAAATGTTCAGTTACTATGTATTGGCTCAAGGTTCTTGTGGCGATTGAGGAGTCGCCAGGCCCCAAACCAGGGACCCTTTGCTTACAAGACCGACGTTATAATCACTGAGCAAAAGCTAGCTTCTGCCCCGTTCTTATAATTCGGGTACAGGTTCCAAGCATCTTTTGATCAGATGTCTTTTGCTGCCGCATTCTAAACCCAGTATTTGCATCTGACGCTACAAATGGTTTCTTCGGACGTGATAGGACCATGCGATATGTAGAGTTTCCATCTGGTGGTAATTAGTATTCTAACTCCCCACCAGATGGCGTCATACCACAGAACAATTATATTTGATCAGAATGATCTGTCACCAATTTTAATACTCCGTTAGGTTATTGGCTATGTTACGTGATCCACCCATACTCTGTTCCATGCAACTTATCATACCCAAACAACCCCAATGTGTAAAACTTACACCGATCCCTATTTTCTGATCTCTTGAACTCGGTCAGCTTATCGATTTATTCTTACATTTAGCTGAACGATGTATGGAAACCTACGTGGCTCAGCTGGGAAGGGGTACTGTTGTGCATTTTCGTTGGCGGTATTCCGTGAGTGGCAGGCGACCATCAAAGTCTATCAAAGCTATAAAGTCCATAAAAGATATTAGACCATCAAAGCTATAAAGTCCATATATCACATATTGACCTCTGACTCAAACACTGTTTGTTTATCACAATGGAAAACTTCGTCTGAATTAACCAAAAATTAAGAAACTAAGGCTAGCCAAACAGTTACCAACTGATTATACTTCCTTGAGTACAATTAGAATCCTCTAAATGTAATGCACGTCGTGTTTCGAACTTTTAAGTAACAACTTCATTATAATTAAGAGAAATACACTATTGTACATGATCCAACGTGGTTACATCCAAGGCCGTCCCAAGAGAAAGATTTTCGAGTATCGATATTTTTAAAAGCATAAAAATTTTATTCAAATTGATCTATTCGATTGAAAAGTATACTTATCACAGAGGCACACTGACAGATACGGAAACATTGCTTGGCGTGGTTAATTTATCTTGCAGAATGTCCAAAGCGTGTGAATTTATCAAATGCTGATCTAATATTGATACCATTGCCATTCCAATATGATTACTCTTTACATATACTACAGTTTGATACAAAACTACAAAGTAATCTGAAAAATCATGCCCAACCTCTCACATAGATGTTGACATAGTTTTAATTCCGGCATTATTTACTCACGAATCCAAACGAAGAATGTTAAGTGGAATTTTAAAATTATTTTCTGTCTTTGAAACGACAACGGCACGACTCTAGTGAAATTTAACTTAATTACAAAGTGGAACACAGATTTCTGCACTATTTGCTGTTTTTGGATATAATTCCAACCTGAATACTACGGAAAACTCTTCACAACGGGATCCGAAGGAATGTAAACATTCACCACTTCGATGCTGAAGATATAAATACATTTGGAGTAGAAACATACTAGCGTTGCCAATTAACAGATGTAATAAATTCTCTCTAAGGCTCATTTAATTCCATAATGTTCCTTATATAACGACGGGAGAATAGGAAACTCCCATCAGAGGGCGGTATTAGAGAGTATATATCTAACCGTACACAATTTTCTTCAACCTAAAGTAAACAGATATTGTACACGCAGAGAGAAGGAACAAACAAAATAACTTTTCATGTCTGATATCGATGGAAATTTACAAATATACGTCTAGTGTTCACCGAATGAAACGATTGTTTCAAATGACATTTGAATCGCTGAAATATTTCGAGATTCGTGGACTTCGGCATCTAAACTATTCAGAGACCTGTAAATACGTAACAAAAGATAGTTGGAACTAAGGTGAATTTTATTAAACAAGGACCGCCACAGAATTCTATGTTATTAAGAAAATTATATCTTCCATTGAGTACTTTCTGAATGAAATTGCACCATATTTACCCTATACGCTACGAAAACAATGAAAGCTCACTGCACAGCGAGCAAGATCGTTTGAGCAAAGTTCGGTCAGCTTGAATGTTCATCTTTACTTGCCCAATGGAGAGAAACACACCTTCGCTTCCCCTGGCTTAATATTGGCACAAAAATATATACCACTTTAAAGCCGATTCGATAGTTAACGCCCTCTTTTTGAGATCATGGCGACGCCTATGCGCCATACTCCAATTCATATATTTACCCTATTCCGCAATATGATATTGCGAGGAAAATGAAATTATAAAACAATTCATTATAAGTTTTAACACAAAAAGTTTATAAATTTCATTCCAGCTTTATGAAATGTACAAATACGTATAGGATGACATGAAATCTCCTTTTCTCCCATCTCAAATTTATCTTTATTAAGCTGTTCGCAGCTTAACTCAATTAAGTAGTCGGTTATTTTAAGTCACGTGGAATGAATAACTACCCTCACCGTTATTAATTTCAGTTAGCAAAGTCCGCCTAATCTCATTTATAAAATTGCCACTGGTTACAATTAGGGAAAATTATGCAGAAAGGATAATTAAGACAGCTAATTCGTTTGTCTTAGCGAGGGAAATTTTTCTATAAAATTTTAAAACTCTTATTCGAGTTACGCTTTTAGCATTTAAATGCTACATTATAATACGCTATTATATTAAAAGATCATTAGGTTTTATAAGAATCTAGATTAAAATGGGAGACGGAACTTTGGGTAACCGCAGGGTATTTTAATGCATGCAATATCAAATAGTCCTTGTTTGTGTTTCAAACTTTCCAAATACCCGGTGAAAATCAACGGTATCACAATAAACAAACCCCGAACAAATAATCTACATATTTATATAATGGGGAATATTTATAGGTTTGTTATACTTCGTTGATGGAATTATCAAATGTTTTGTCAACTTTATTAAACTTTTTAATTTGTCCTAAATTTTAAGTCCCTATTTTAATTGTTATTCGCCGATGTACCTAATTCCACAATTTTACTTAAAAGGAGAGAGGGTACACATTCGGCAAATCAGACATTTTTGTTTGCAGCACCCCTAAAATAACAAATGTTTTAAAACTTCTACTTTTCCTCTTCTTACTATCGTTATATCTATCCTTTGAACCAAATGGGGTTCAAAGATATTCCTTATCAAACTTATCTGATAAGGAACCTTCCTTATCAAACCTATCTGATAAGGAAATATGTTGTCCGATCTATGCACATTTCGATACGTTTTTGATTATATTTTATCTCCATATGCGCAATTTCGAATAACTCGATATTAACCTAGATTGTTAACTAAAGACCCTAACTGGTATATTAAATTTTAAAACATTCCTGTTTGATTAAGAACCACTAAGTTTCAATCAGTCGTTTCTTAAAATTAAAGTTCAAAACTATATTTATATTTCTCGTATTTGAACAAAAGTGACTATCTTACTATGGTAACAATTTAGGCAATGTAAGTACAATCGGCGTATGAATACAATACTGAATAAAAATCGTTGCTCTCGTTTGCGTCTGCAGTGTAATCAAAGTAATAATCTTGCTTTGCTCGATGTATAAGCACGGAATATTGCCCGTGACACGTTTCACAGAACATTCATGCTGGGAGTGTTACCTAAAACTGTAACTGTGAAAAGGTTATATATACGTATATATATAACCGTAGCGCAGTTAGTACTCAGTAGTGGCACTCAAGAGAATAGTACCCTTTCCATGCGTTGTATTTTTGAATACAAATAAACTGGCTATTCCCAAGATGCCTCCTCATTTGTATCATCTAGAATCCAACAATGAATGGATAAGTTTGAGTAAATGTAGTAAGATGGATATGTTGTTTTCCATCAAACACCCAACTATATATACATTTTGTACTTGATTATTTTTAAATTCAGTAGCCAGTGTTTGTGAATCTAAAAAAAAAACCGTTAAAATGATTTTGCATTCGTTTTATACACTTTAAATTCAAACTCATTTAGATCATACATTATTCACAAAACTAAAAATTCGCTGAAAGTTAATGAGACAGTAACGACGGTGTGCGTACTATTATTTCTACTGTAAGGACTGTATGACTCTTTCTACTGTAAGAATTGTAGTATTTTATAACTTCTGTGTAAATACATTCTAACATTTTACATGCATCTTGTTTCCTTCAGCATTTTAATTCCATTACATTTATTGGTGTCTTTAGCTCAGTTTTATTATTGCAGCGTCCTATACCTTACTTTCACTACTTATACCTTAGCGGAAGCGAATAAATACTGGCTGAATATAATGTAAGAGAACTTTTACTCTGCAAACTGTGACGATCAACTAAGGTCAACTTCTCCACACACGTGGAATTAAATTTTAACATCGAGCTTGAACTACATGCAGCTGCAAGATCAAATTCATATTGACATATATGTCCTAGAGGAAACATATAGAATAGCTACTTATACAGTAATAAGATAGAAACTTATATAATAATATTTGTTATAAGCATTCTGAGTATTATTCTACGTTCTAACACTACGCTGTATTTTTATAAAAATATAATAATAAAACTTTATATTTCCATACAGTTTTTGACAAATGTTCTAGATTTGTTTTAGTTTTCCTTGTCCAAGTATATTTTTATATGACTTTTATATCTTATACAAGTATATAAACAACCCATTAAACATGTTTCAATTTATTTTTAAAATTCTTTTATCCCATCACACTTCATCTAAGAACTAAAGAACGTCTCCCCCCCCCCCCTCAAAAGTGGACAGTCGGATCCAATAAAAGCGAGAAGGAAGGAGTGGACAACACAAACACATATGCAGTCGACGCTGAAAAACTAGCCTGTCACCACCCGGCGTTAGAAACCATATTTTATTTTTGTCTTTCAATTTTTCACGTCACTTAATTTTTGTTCTCTTCTGCCACCATGTCCCCAGCGCTTAAGTGGCCGGAAATGAAGGAAATCCCAAAGATGGCGCTCAGTTTGTTGGATTATTTGAAGGCGATTCTTTTTTTTTTTCGTCTTGATTGCTGAGCTACTGGTACTCTGGGGATAAGAGCTCGAAATTGGTGGGCACCGCGTTTGACGTTTTCCTCATCCAACGTCAACGGTTTTGGGAATTCATCTTCCAGCGTTGTTTGTTTCAGTTGATTAGGGACAAAGCCAATTTTTTTTCACTTTCTTCGGCCGATCGTCCGAACCGTACGATTCAATCTTCGAATTCGAATATAATCGTGTTATTCCATTCCGAGTCGGTCTGTTGTTTAATCTTTAATCAGTGGAATTTCGTTCGATTCCTTTTTAAAAATCCTGACTTTTGTGTGTTTCTGAAGTTTCGGAGGATGGTTTTATTGAGTGGACAGGCTAAACACTGCTCAAAATACAGAACAATCCAAAAGTCGACCACATTAAATTTTAAAATCATATTATATGCGGGAAAACTAAAATTGTAGAATTTTTTTTTCCAGTTAGGTGGCACTCAAACACACTCAAAAATATATCAGAAATATCATCTGCTGTTTTAATACGGCAGACGATAATTAGATATTTTTTTATCTATTGAGGAAAATTGTGTTTTTGCAGAGTGAAATAAATTTTATTTTTGATCCATATTTCTCCTACCATTCTTATGACAGTATCACTGAAGAGTTTCAGAATAAATACCCATGCTCTAAAATACCCCCAAATTCCAACCAATACAGTTTATCCTGAATTAAAATGGATGTCCTGCCCATTCTTGCTACTTCTGCAACGGTTCTAGTTTCTTGAAACAGTTTAAGGGGACGGTGGGCGTTGAAAATTTTTATTTATTTATTGACTTGGAAACGTGAAAATTTGTATAAATATTCCTCTTAACATTACTATATACAATATCATTAAATTTATTTTCAATTTTGTTATATTTTTGTTTTTAAATTTCTTTTTTTTAACGAAAATTTGAAAATGCTCCTTGTGTGCCATTTGTTCACATTTTTGATTTATTTTACATTATGATCACTCAAAAACACATTATGAACAAATTTAGGTATTCATTTTCAAATCTCTTAGAAAGTTAATTTTTTTAAAAATATTTTTCTGCATTAAAACTTAATTTTCATCATTTAATTAGGTTCTTATTCACTTATTACCTTAATAAAGTCTAATTATTCTTATTACCTTAATAAAGTCTAATTATAAAATGCATACCCAGTTTCATTAAAAAGTATGAGAGGTGTCTTCTTGCCAAATTTTATGCATCTCAGACAAAATTTAAGACGCATGGCGCATTTTAAAATGTAAAACCTTCGAAAATTCCGTTCGAAAAAAAAATGCATTCAACCTTTTGCTTAAGCGTTGGACAGCATCCATCTCAAACGAGGAACCTCTCAAAAGACAGGTATTTGACATACCCTATCCCAAACAGTTCGATCCCCCTTTGGAGGGATTGGCGTCCATAGAAATCGCCGACAGAAACATTGCACCTGCTGCAGCAGGTGCAATGTTTCTGTCAGCGATTTCCATGGACACCAATGTCTGAAAAGAGGGTCGAACTATCTGGGATAGGGTATGTCAAATACCTGTCTTTTGGGAGGTTCCTCCTTTGGGATGGACGATGTCCCACCCGTAAGCAAATGTTAAATGTGTAAAATAATGTTATATATTAAAACTTTTTTTAGTCGATTTTTGCTCATTTCAACGTCCAACGTCCCCTTAATAAACCTCGTAATTGTTGCATTGTTAGCGGTTTTAGAGCATGGGCATTTCTCCTAAAACTCTTCACAGACACTTTCATGAGAATGGCTGGAGAAATATCGCTCTTAAATAAAAATTCCAATATTTTCCAATAAGAATCAAACATCATTGTTGAATAAAAAAGCAATAATTTCATAGATGTATTGATTCAGTGTCACAGAAATGGCTAAAAACAATGAAATAATGGAAAATAGACTATCTGCTGTCATATAAACGCTGAGTCTAAAGATTATATTTTAAATCCAGTGTATTTCTCTCTTTTAAATTCAGTGTAGGTAATTCCTCAAGCTAATCCACATATACAAAATATGGTGGAAATAAAAGATAAAAAAAAACATACCCCTCTTCAGCTTTTTGACTGACTAAGCCGCCCCAACCAAATCGCACATCTCCAGCCCACCAATCCTCAAATATAAAATCTACTCATAAATCCGGGATTCAAATCGAAGAAGAAAACATAGACAAATCTAAAAACCTCAGACCCTTTACTTCTTTTTTTTTCTTTTGAACAAAACTCTAATCTGGAGTCTGCCAACAGTCACGAACGAAGGCAAGAAGATATCGCCAAGTTTTGCATAACTCCTCCAGTGTCTGCGTTATTATATATATTTGATATTGGAGAGTGTGAGTCACGCCTGGGCTTAATCCGACGCCAAAGGCGTCCCAGGAATATAGGAGGGAAACTCTAAGACCATGAACAAACAACTGGAGAGGGGATGGCTGCATGGTTCCATATTTGGCAGCAGTTCGAAGGATTCGGGAATGTGGAGACAAATCAAACGATTAAATAGAATATTTTAAACTCATACAACAGCTGGCCTCCGCAGATAAGTTTCGTTCTGTAAAAATGTAAGCTAAATTAGGACAAAAATATTGAAACCAATGTATTCCATTTTTTGTTGCACAGTCATTTTGCACAAGAGAACATTTTCTATATACTTCACTCTACACATGTTTGACTATTGAGAAAGCTATGAGTTTTTTTTTTACACAGCTTTGA
The DNA here is from genome assembly GCA_951213105.1 of Amaurobius ferox. Classification (NCBI taxonomy): domain Eukaryota; kingdom Metazoa; phylum Arthropoda; class Arachnida; order Araneae; family Amaurobiidae; genus Amaurobius; species Amaurobius ferox. The sequence continues at coordinate 18,198,692 of OX578140.1, forward strand.
CTTCATACGCCATGTTATATGCAGATGATTATCATAGTAACACATTTGCTGTCAAACAACAATACTTTTTATCGAAATATGAAAAAGTATGGAAGATTTAGTTTTACAAAGAAATTCGTAGATTTGAATTAAAACTACCGATTTTGTCTAGCAAAATATTAGTTCGATTATTAACAGCGTTTCCATACATGGTTTATACTGTTCACAGTTTCTTGTGTCAAGTTAGCTTTATGCAAAATATTCAGAGGCGCCATTTTAAGAATTTTTTGAGGAAGGCAAAAATTAGAATATTATTCTAATGATTGAAATGTTATTCTGCAAGGAAAACTCTATAAGAACTAAAATAACTTCAAAAATGGGGGGGGGGGGAGAGGATTCGACTCCACAGTCCCCTAATTGGCGTCTTTGGAAGCACGTCACGTCATACTTGATATAACCGTACCGCTATGTTAACGAATGGTAATATACCAATAAAGATCAGTCAGCGTAGTCATGCTTACTGTTATATATAGTACAGAATATACATCAAACAGAATATACATTGCAGAATATAAAATACAATTACAGAATACACATTGTTGTATACATTAATCTGTGAGTAATCTCTCACAATTGCCAAAATTCAATTGAATAATAATATGACCCCACAAGACATCGGCTTAATGCAAGTTTAGGGGATTTAGTTTTATTCTGATTTCTCGTTGACAGAGACTGACGTTAGAGATCTGACAGTAAAATTCTCGGTGATTCAATTCAGGAACGGTATGAGTCAGGAAGCCACACGTTTGCATGGATGTTTGGCTAGTTTGGATGGTTTAGCTTTAACTTGTTGGCTTCAGGTCAATGTAGCCATAGATACACAAAACGGTCATTGAGCCCGTACCTAATTCAATCTGGATCCACTTTACCATGCTGTTTAATTACCTTATTACAGTAGCACCATCTGGATTTAGGCCAGGACAAACAAGTTTTCTTTAATATTTTAAATAAAGAAGCATTGGGTTACCAGTGTGATAATCACATTGAGAGAGGACTGACTCAGTTAACATTACCAGTAGAGCTAGATTTTAAAGGAACATACCGGTTCAAAATTTCGCAACAATTGAGAATTGGTTGACAAATCTACAGAAATATTTAAAATCAAGGACGAAGAGGAGGATTGGAATATAAATTGAGCCAAAGTGGGTCCAGTCATTTTGAGATTCCGTGGCAAATTTGAATAAATGAAAAAACACAAAAACTTTGCTGTTTATTTATAGTCAAAGTACTTTTCATAATATGGAAATCGCTTTATTAAGTTGCATTCGCCTTATAGTGATAGTTGCTACAGGTAAAAAAATATCATCAAAACTAGAAAGAAAATGAGTTAAGAATGCTACATACAAACAAAAAAGTGCTTAAATTGTTGTTGAGTTATACCTATTGAAAGTAAAAAATAGTTAAATTTTTTATGAATGTATTAATAAAATTCCTATTAAAAAAATCAAAGAAATAATCGTGTTAAAGAAATGATTTGATTTGTAAGTTTGAATATCAATTTGCACTTTTTATCCATGTCATTTTTTATAAATTTCATTATTTTCAGTGAAACATGAGAATGTTTAATCTTTAAAAAATTATTAGCTTTGTTTATTTCAGTATTTTTCTTATTTTTAATAATATTATTTTAATTATTATATATTATTTATTCTAAAATGTTATCCTCGGAATTATTTAAAAAGAATAATTGATTTTAAATTTTTCATCAACAATACTATGTATTCTCCATTTTTTTATAGTTTATATAAAAATATATAGTTTATAAATAATTTATTGATGTAAATTATTAAATTATTTAGGGCCCAGAACAAAAGGAGCACCAGAATTCTTAATCCAGCACGGGTGAAGGACATTTAAGGAAATAGAATGATAAAAATTTAACTCAAACAAAGAAAATAATAAATACACAATTACATACATTGAATTGTCTTTATAAGCTCACAACATAAATTAAATATTGAATAAATGCGAAACAACCATCACAAAGCAAACGCCAGACGCAATAAAAGTGTATTATAATATTGATAGTGTATGAAATCATTGAATAATGACTAGATTCCTACACTACACCCAAATTTCTAAAACTCGCTAAATTTGCGACATTTCGTTGAAATGGCCAGGAAAAATTCCCAAGCGGTTGAAATACGGAAGTTAAAACTAAAGTTTAAAAATCAAAAAGTTTTTCTTATTCAGTTACTTCTTAAGAGAGAACATAAAAAGTAACTTTCAAGACTAAACCTATTTTGGGCTATTCAAATCAGTTATTATTTCGAATAGTTTTGAATAAATTTGTTGAAATGGAGAAAATAAGATTTAATTCTCGAAATAATTTTCAATTTAACCGTATAATCATAAATCTGAAAGACATTAAGATAAATGCATCGCCAAGTCTTCTCAAAAAGTTTTAGAAGTCGCAAGAGGCTTCTTTTTCACATTTTTTTTTTACCTTTCTGACTTATTCAATCTATATTTTAATTGATCATAAATTTCGTTGAAAAATAATGACACAAAAAGAACCCTCTTTCTTCTTTTGTCATTGTATTTTTTTTTTCATACAGCTTTTATAATTTGACATTACTGAGGAGGAGATATATTTTTAACAGTTTTTTTTACGCTACCGCATTATATCGGAATATTACTTCTAATGTAACACAAAAACACGTCACAAATACAAAAATAATGCCACAAGGGTAAAATTTTTATAATATATTTAGTTCTTGACAAAATGAAAAAATATTCCGGAGTTATGTTTTAGGCTCACGTACAAAATAGCGCCATCTTTTGGGCGAAAAACGTTTCATGTATGGAAAAAAGTAATCTCCCCCTGTGGGCCACCACGACAGACGAAAGTAGTAGTATGCTCATTGTAGGATAAAAATTTAAAGAGCATAAACAAATCTATTGAAAATTAAAATAAATAAAATCTTTTATAAGAAAATTTAAGCACTGGCGTGGGGCTACACTTGGATGCATTCCATAATTCTTTTTTTTTTCAACACCCGATACACCTCTCTCTACTCGATACTCTTACGTAGGATAAAGAAGTAAAAAATGAAATATTCCTTTTTGAAAAGTTTGCGCGAGATGTAAAAAGGAAAAGAATAAAATAAATTAAAGGAATTTTCTTCTCTTTTCTTAATCCTCTAAAGAATACTTTTTAATATAGCTTTTATTATTGCTCTGCATCAGTGCTACACTTCATTTTTCCAGTTATGTTTGGTCCCCGTTGGAAGTTAAATTTTATTTTGTTATTTTTACGGAAAACTTCTCAAAATGAATTTCTCGACCAGGAATGGGAGGCCGGCGTGTTTGCTAACGGCGGAACTTGCCCGTTTATTTGGAAAATGCTTTCTCATTTTAACAGTCTGGATGAAGAAGTAAAAAAGTAGAAACTAAGCTTAGTCAAAACGAGGAATCCTTGATTTCCTGTAGGAATGAAGCGCTTCGAAGAGACTTAATTTCGAGTCGGACTTGGTCGACCCAATTGGCGTCCTAAAAGTCTCTTTACATTCCTCCCTTCCCCTGTTCTTTCTTGCTTTTATTTTATTTTATTTCTTATTTTCTGAAAAGATCAATAAGGTAGAAGAGGTGGTGATCATACTTACGATCTTATTTCTTTCCTTCATTTAAAGTTTTAATCCTGCCCATTATTAGAATTGACAAAATATATTTCTTTTTGAAATTTTTGTAGGATGAACTTCGCACGTTATAGTAGGCGAAGAGTAGTGGTTGATCCATTTATGGAAGGGAATTTGGGCCATAGGCTCGTGGCGTTTAGATTTAATTCTAATATTTGGGGAAAAGAGGTAAAACTATCTTAATTATCTTTACTTAGAATATGTGTAGTTCAACTTTTATTGGGAAAACAATTCTCAAGTAGAAGGCCAAAATAGGAAAGTAAATGGGTAGCTATTCAAAACCTTGACCCGTAAATTGCAACGAACAATACCGACGTGAAGAGGGGGATTTTTTATTGCTTGGTGTAGAAACATTCTTTTAAACATTCCCCTCAATTTTGTTTTCTTAATGTATTCTGAAAAAACAATCAATTCGTTTCAAATTTTAAATTCAAAATTTCAAAATGTATTTCTACTCATGAGCTCAGGAATTTAGGAACTATATGATAATGTTAACACGTTTCTTAGCAGAAACATGTATTTACTTTTAAACATTATAGATATGTTTTCAAATCAATGCGTGCGATTTTTTAAAAGATGATGATAGGCCCAAATATATTTGAGATAATGAGTAGCATTTATGTTTTTGGTGATACTAAGTTAGAACCACGATGAAAGTTGAGATGTAGAATGCAGCAGTTAAAAGCAATTTTAATTAAAAAAATAGCTCTCTAGAGGAAGGGAATTGGTTTGAAAGTTTAATTATAAATGTAAACTAGTAAATGCACAGATTGCTATTATATCTATTGGAATTTACTAATATCTAGTGGGTGTATTTATCAAAATCAAGATTGTAATACGACATTTATCAAAAAGTGTGGCACGCAATATATAAATTTCTAACAGCAGCAAACCGAAAATCTTAAATTATTTCCATCTTTCCTCAACAGAATGCATAATTATAAAGATTCTGTAAACTCGATAAAAATTTAAGCATGCCAAAGAAATTATGAAGAAAATATGGACAGAAAGCAAGCACATCTATAATCACAAAAGCAGCTTATTTCTGATTCCAGAATAAATTAAATGATATCCTTCGAATGCTGAGATTTTCTCTTGCCTGAGGTACGTAAGACGTTTACGTTTTCTTTTTAAAAAAGTAAATAAAAAATTGCTGACGTTATTCTCTTTGTAGCAAATATGAAAAGCAAATAAAGATTTAATATAAAATAAACTGTACAAATTAAGTTTCATTACCGACGAAAAAATGACAACGCGTTAAACTTTCTATTCATTAAACAAACACTGATAATTGATAAGAATTCAATTAATGTTTATCTAGAGCTACAAAAGTAAATTTTTTTATTTGATTAAATCGTTTTAAAAACAACGATATATGAAGGTAGCGGCAGAATATTTGCTATGTGATTTAAATCTGATAAAGTAAATACGACAATTTTCGCTGAGAATTTAGATTTTCGAATACTTTTTAAGCATTTTATAAATATAAATTTGATTCGTAAACATCCCTTACTGGTTGTGTGTTTTACAGAGGCATTTTCTCATTCTGATGCATATACGATATGGATTTAAAGGACATTAGTAGGGTTACTAACATTTGAATGATCATTACGGCTAGAATTCTGGCCAAAATGGCTAGATTTCATAGATAGCCGTTATGAGTAGTTGGAAGCAGCCATTTTATGTCTAAATTCAGTCATTTTTTTAATGCTTAACGTTCCAAAAATGGCGAAAAAAAATATGGCTGTTGAAAACCCTGGTATTAGCCTGTCAAATCACAGTGAAATTAAAAATATATAAGGTACATTTTACAGGAAAATATGGGGATATGACATTGTTTCCCTATAATTTTCTTTTCACGTTTGAAATTACATTTTCCATATTGAGAACACTAGCTATATTAGAATAATAAAATGAAATTTTACATATTGGTAGATTTCAATTTTGCATATTAGGAAAATTTATTTGCATATTATGCATATTATATTTTGGGCTATTAGCTATATAGCGGTAACGAAATAAAAACATCTGATGTGGGCAACACGTGACTTTCCATATATAATTCAATGTATTTAATACTTTTACAGTAAAAACAAAATAGGTTATTCATATAGTATATACTTATATTTTTTTCCAAGATATTGAATTTTCGTCAAATATTCGTTATTTTCATTGATTTAGAGTCATTTTTATCCATTTGGAGAGATTTGTTTTGATTTGGTAACATTTAAAAAAGTCGCCAAGTTGGCGACATTCCGTCAAATTCGTCGCCAACATTTAGCCAAGCGTTATGGACAGAGAAAAAATTTATTCTTATAGCAGATACATGAATATTGGAGCTCAAATACAAAAGTCTTACTCAAAGTATCTTTTTTCATGAATGGAACGAGCTAGATCTACGAGAATGATACCACTAAATTTATCGTACGATATTACATATGAAAAATGAACATGTTTCTCAATAGGAAATATATTTTTTTCATTTTATATAATTTTTTGATAATTTTTTTGAAAAATGTGCAATATCTCGAGAACGGTTCATGCTAGCATTCTAAAATTTATGTTAATCGTTTTCTAATGAAAAATTACACAAGAAATGTCTATTTGCGTAACTTTAATTAGAGGTTTTGATTTATTGATGATTTTTTCGAAATTTCACTCGAAAATTTAGAGGGGTTCTGAACATTCGATTGCGTATAAAAACAATAGACTTCCAGTATTCACGGGTTGTAATTTTTGTACCGAATTTCGTTTGAATCGGTCCATTCGTTCGTCAGTTATCATCTCCACAGACTCACTGACACACACTGACATCACCTCAAAAATGTTCGATTCGTGATCAGGGATGCTTAAAACGTGCTCTCCCGTCGAAAACTCGAATTCGAACTTTCGACCCCGTCACAATACTTTCCTTATACATTATTGTATATAAGGAAAGTAATACGTGCATATTTTTAATTGTACATATTAAATTAATTTTGTTCCTAATTTTTGATTCATTCTATTATACACATTCATCCTTTTTTTTAAGGTTCGTATGTCCGTTTGTCTGAGACTGTGTGTAAGACATCTCTCGAGCAGATTATGCGATTCGAATGAAATTTGGTACAATTGTTTCAATCAATAAACGTTAGAGCTTTCGGTGGGATTGTAGTAAAAGCATGCTTTAAGCAAATGATGCCATTTAAAAGGAGCTTGCACGCACCGCTCTCTCGAGATATAGCAAGTTTCCCTAAATTTAAAATGAGAAGGTTACAATTTAGATATAACCATTATTATCAAAATAGTTAATCACTTTGAACCAAAAATAAATTGCCATCAACAATTATTTATGAATTATCGAGATCCATTCTCGAGGTAATGCAGATTTTACCTTGCCATATAACGATATCTCTCAAAGAATCGAGCGATTTCTATGAAATTGGGTATGGTTATTTTAATCAGCAACAAAAAGTTTACAGCGAAATCTGTAAAAACGAAAGTACATATTTGTGTTGCTTTTCCAAGAAAAAAAATTGTAAATCTATAGGTAAAGTCCTGTCCCGGACACAATGCTCTTCGGACGATCTTTCTGTACTCGTAGTTGGCGTCCACCCCCTTCTCTCAGACGATATGAATCTAGTATGGACCATCCCTCGGGTCGTAGATACATTTTTATAGAAATCAATTGTAAAACCGGAGCAATCGCTTCCTCTTGCAATCTTAAATCCAGCCCTTCTGAAGATGATGCCATTTACAAGCCTAAACGACCAGACAGGAAGCGAGGGCTTGTAAAAAATGGAACTTTGGACGCCGCCGTCCCATTATTTATGCATTCGGATAGCCGTAAAAGGGAGCGGGGACAAAAAGGGCATCTTCTGGAAAATCCGGAACACTTCCGGACGGGACGCCGGCCGGCCCGCTCATTGTTCCGGTTTTTATTTAGTGATGGACCCTGGTAATGGCTGTCCGGGCGCAAAGCTTTTGTCTCGATGCCCGCCCGGAAATGCAATTGGTCTTGTTTTTCTGCAACTGGAGTTGGAGGCAGGCCTCGGCCACACATACATCATAATGGATATTTGTCAACACAAAGGGGTTTTTCTTTCTTTTCTTTTTTTTTCTTTAATGTGCATATCAGCCATGCCAGAATGCATTAAATAAATATGAGTTTAGACAAGAAAATGATGAGAAGAATAGAAGTGGCTTAACTGCTGGTAAGTAAGCGGAACTCAGCGATCCTTGACGCTAGAGGGACAACACGAATTAAAATCATCTGGAGTGATAGGCTTCACTCAAATTTTCCATACATGCATATTTTCTTTTATTCGGCTATATTTATGAACCATACTTATTGGATTAACTTATACCTTGCATTATTGGTAACAGGCCAGTGATAGCGATTTGTGTTAATATATAGTACTTTAATATCATTTACATTCGTAGCAAATTTTGAACTATCATTTTAAATAGTATGCTTTCAAAGTTTATACCACTACCATTGATTAGAGAATTTGAAGTTTCATCATAGGAAATAATACCCTGAAAATTTTGTATTTAAAATCATTCGTCTTCTAAGCTCTAATATCCTGAGAATTACAAGAAAACAAAATCTAGTCCAAGTTATCTATAATAATAAAATACATTTTCTGTCTGTCTGAATGTTTCTATCACGCGTATAGCGGACGATCTAAACGGCACATTTCGCGAAATTCGTTGCGGAGGTGCCTGAGATCAGACGGCTATGTATCTCGAAGTGATATATTTTTAAATTTAGATTAGATTTACATCTATCTAAATTGGGTGGCACGGTTTCGGCCGTCCAAACTTACACCTTCTGGTGGGTTCGACGGTCTGGGTCGAACAAACAAACTGGGGAGCGTGTTTTGTTGCTATGGAGATATCATACTTTGAGTGTGGAATTTTTATTACTTTTATTCTAGGCAAACGTTTAATTAAGACGTTAAATATGTTTATACTAAAAATTTTCAGTGGCATACGCAGTTTTCTCCGCTTTATCATTTTAAATGACCCTGCCCGTATGCTAACAACTCGTGACTTTTTATCTCTAATTCCAGCCTTATTTTGTTTACGCAGATCGTTTACGGGCATGACGCTTAAGAAATTGCATGTAACGTTTTCGCGTTACACAAAAATTTACTCACCCTCGCTCATAGCAAAATTAAATTTGCAAAATTTGAAAGAACAATGATGACTGTATACAGCAACGCACGCATCAAGGTCATGAGCCACTGTTACCGAAATGATGAGGAGGGGAAGTAGACGCCCGAAATCAGAGCTCGGTGTAAAAGTGCGCCCTCATAACTCACGAACTAAGTATCTGTTCTAATTTTACATTCGGTGCGTGGACTCCGTGCGTGAACCTGTTTTTCCCTGTGCTCCTGCTACCGGTGTGCTTATCGGTCCTGTCGCCGCGGATTTGTGAGTGACCCTCCCGTGCTTTTCCTAGTGTCGGCGTGTGTCTGTGCTTGTGCTTTGTTGGTTCCCCGTGCTATGGCGTCGCAGCCGCGACGTGAAGTGACTATGCCTGACGCGATTGATTCCCACGTGGTCGTCGCACCACGTGGTGACATTTCTTCTGTGAATTCGGATATCCCCGCTGTGATTTTGGATACTTCTACCTCTAATATGGATACTGCAACTGCAAATATGGATTTTACCGCTAACGAAATTGACGACACCCTTACTGAATTTCTTAACGACCCAAGAACTGCTGCTGACAACCTTAGGAAGCTGATTAAGAAGCTAAACTACAGCCTCAGACTGCTTCCCAACACCCAAGGTAAAGAAGAAATCTTGGGCAGCCTGGCCCACTCCGAAGGACTCTTAAATGGACTTGTGCAACAATTCAACCTTCCTGCATACGGCGAGACCTGTCGAAGGCCCCCCTCTGGCAGTTATTCTGCTTCTTCTATCCCTTCCTCTGCCACTCAGTCTCTTACGGACACCAGAAATGTAATCTCCAGCAATGCCAGCTCTAATGTGCATAGTAATGTCATTTCTAAAAATGTTAATCCCAGTAATGTAAACTCTAAAGTGTCTAATTATGTCAACTCAGGCAATCTTAATGTTAATAATAGTAATGTAAATGCATCTGATGAGGTTTATAATGTGCCTAGCAGCTCTAAAAAGCACCCACGTGGTGCTGATGATGAGGGCTTTCAGCAGCCGCCTAAACGGCACACTGCCAGCAGGAAAACTGCTATGCTTACTAATAACCCCGCCCCTCAAACTGATTCTCTTCCAGACCCGGACATTCCGGCGCCTGACAACCATAATGTTAATGATGTTGTCACCGACGCTCCTAAAAAGGAACGCCGCCCTCCCCCCTTCTTCGTCGCTGTGACCACAAATTGGTCTCAGCTCCTCGCAGACTTAACTAAAATTGCCAAAAATTTATCTAGTAAACTAACTAATGCAGGTGATTTTCTAAAAGTGCATGTTAGCACACGTGATGAGTATATAGCTGTGCAAAGGTTTTTAATAGAAAAGAAGGTAGAATTCAAGTCTTACCTGCTGGACGACCAGAAACCCTTAAAAGTTGTTATCCGTGGCCTCCCGATCTGCACGGACACAACGGACATATCACACGAGTTGGAGTGCTTGGGGCTCAGACCAATTAGTGTCACCCAGTTGGCGAGGGGCCCCAAGTCCAACAGGATCAACATGCCGTTGTTCTACGTGCAGATCGCCAAAAATCCAGTTAACGAGAAAATCTATTCCCTTACCAGCCTATTTAATATAATTATCCAAGTGGAAAAGTACAGAGGACCTAGGCAAGTCATCCAGTGTTTCCGTTGCCAGTCGTATTTTCACACAAGCAACGGCTGCCATCTCCCCCCTAACTGCGTGAAATGTGCGCAACCCCATTTAACCAAAGATTGTCAGAAGCCATTTGAAACCCCCTGCAAATGTGTAAACTGTGGAGGAGAGCATCCCGCCTCCTACCGTAAATGCCCAAAGTTCCCTAAATTCAAACCCTCCCCCCCCCTTGAATTCTACCTCCTCCGGAAAGTTTGTCAACCCGCTTCGCTCCTACGCGAACGCTACAGCCGGACGCAGTGAGGCGCCCAAAAAGACTGAAAATGTCAACTCAAAATTACCAGCACCTAAAGGAGCGCACACTAACTATGCTGACTCTGATGACTTCCTAAATTATCTCTTCCGTTTCGAAGACAGATTCGGAATGGATGTCACTAGCAGGGCATTTAAGAATGCCCTACCTGCCCTTCGGTCTGCTCCTACCGAAATAGATAAAGTCAATATTATATATGAGAGCGTCTTCGCTCTTGTAAGCCAACCTTAGCCCCCCCCCCTGGCCATGGGTTTTTTTGCTAGGAACTTGAAGGATCTTACCATTGGCATCTGGAATGCCAATGGACTTAGAGGTAAAATCAGTGAAGCTAGGGACTTCTGTATAGCATATAACTTAGATTTGTTCTTGGTCCAAGAGACCCACTACAGTCCAGGGAAATCTTGCAAGATTGCTAACTATGACTTATACAATGACGACAGGCCTCTAGTTAGCAATCGCCCCGCAGGTGGCACAGCAATCTACGTTCGCTGCGGCATTCCGCACTCTCGCCTCCCCTCCCCCCCATGTTGGAGGGAGAGGCTACCATCGTTCAACTCGCCCTGCCTAACAATCCTGTGATCACCATTGTGTCGGGCTATTTTTAACCGAGAGCCACTGTCAACTCTGTCATCTCTGACCTGCAGTCTCTCTTCAAGATCTCGCCCCATGCAATAGTCGCTGGTGACTTCAATGCCAAGCACCCCGCCTGGAACTGCCCTTTCGCCAACCCTCGCGGCCGCCGGCTCAAACGCTGGACCGACGAGAGGAACTTGGAGATTGTTGCACCGAGTGATCCCACTCACTGTGACAATGTCCTTGACTTTGCGGTCACCAGCAACATGCCTTATACCTATTGCATGGAGGCCTTTAACGAACTTCCTTCTGATCATCTCCCCATTGTTTACACCATAGAACTGGACAGCTTCTGCCTGAGCAAGCCTGCTAAGCTGAGTACGAACTGGAGAAAGTTCAAAGAACTCCTCGCTGAGGAGCTCCCCCCACCCCCCGTTGCCAACACTGTGGACCAACTGGATGCAGAGGTGGGAAATCTTGAGAAAATGATCCGAGATGCCTACTCTGCATCCTCTCGGCCCAAGAGTAACAGGGTGGATCACCTTAAACTGCCTCAGGACATCAGGGAGATGATCAAAATCCGCAACCTTCTGCGTAGAGACTGGCAGGTCAGCAGGGACCCTGCCATCAAGACTGAACTTAACTTTGCAAGATCTCAGGTGAGGTCCAGGATCAAAGCTTATACAAGTGCACGATGGAACACATATGTTGAGTCCCTAACGACTGCTGACAACACCATTTGGAGGGCAGCCTCACGTTTTCGTAGGCGCAAAACACACATTCCGACCGTTGAAGGTCCCAACTCCAGGGCAACCTCTCACACACAGAAGGCTGAACTGCTTGCGGACAGTCTTAGAAGTCAGTTTGAACCACACCACGACGTAATCGATCCTAGGACGGTTGCGATCGTGGACGCCAAGGTTGAACAGTTCATCACAACAGCTATTCCTTACACACTGACAGATGTCACCTTCAGCGAACTGCAGCCCCGTATTCAAAAACTCAAGAAGAACAAAGCTCCTGGGAAGGATCGTATCACATCGACGATGTTGAAGAACCTGCCTTCTTTACTGTACAATTACATCGTCAAGCTCTTTAATCTCCTCCTCCGGCACAATTACTTTCCTGGGGCTTGGAAGGTGGCCATTGTTGCCCCCCTCCCCAAGCCAGGTCTTGACCCCTCTCTTCCGGTCAACTACCGTCCAATCTCTCTCCTCTCTGGTCTCTCGAAGCTCTTCGAGTTTGTTATACTGCGTCGCCTGGACGAGTTCTGCGACCTGAGGAATATTGTTATTCCTGAACAATATGGGTTTAGGAAGAAACATTCCACTCAGCACCAGTTGCTGCGGGTCGTGGAGCTTGTCCATGAGGCGCGTAGCAAGCGCGAGAGCTCGTCCATTGTATTTCTTGATCTCCAAAAGGCGTTCGATAAGGTGTTGTTGTTGTTGAGACCCAGACCGTCCGACCTACCAGAAAGGTGTAAGGTAACTGTTTGGACGGCCGGGAAGTGCCACCCAATTTAGATCGGAACCCAGTGGGGGAGGCATCCATAGGGACCGTACCCTCCTTCCCCTACCACCAACCTCTCGGAAGGACTTACGGACCCACATGTTTAACGTGATCGTACTCCGCATGAACACGGCGGCAGTTCTGGCAGCGGCGAGAATCGCGCGCTAACCACTGGGCTGCCGCGCCCGAAAAGAGCCAACAACACGCGGTGTTCCCAGGTGGTCACCCACCCAAGTACTAACCGCGCCCGATGCTGCCTGACTTCGGTGATCTAACGAGAACCGGTGTTTTCAGCACGGTACGGTCGTTGGCCTGTTCGATAAGGTGTGGATACATGGGCTCCTGTTTAAACTTATCGAACGCTCTTTTCCTCCAAATCTTATCCATCTCTTGCACTCTTATCTGACTGGTCGAAGTTTTGCCGTTCGGGTTTCCGACGCACTTTCCTCTCCCAGGATTGTTCTCAGCGGGGTCCCGCAAGGTTCTCTTGTTGGGCCCAAACTGTTCAACCTTTACATTAATGATCTTCCGCAGTCCCCTGGTGTCACCCTTGGCCTCTATGCTGATGACACAGCCCTGTTCACACATCACAAACAGACACAAGTCGTGCACAACATCCTGCAAAGTTATCTGAACGACCTGACGCAATGGCTGATCAAATGGCGTATCAAGGTTAACGTTAGTAAGTGTGCTGCTGTCACCTTCCCCTCCCCCCGGCAAACCCCCTCCACTAATCTTATTCTTAATAACCAGCCCATTCCCTGGCAAAACAGTTACAAGTACCTTGGTGTGTACCTTGATTCCAAATTAACGTGGAAACTTCACATCTCTGAAATTAGTAAGAAAGTGAAGTCTTCACTCGCCCTGCTTCACCCCCTTTTGGCTAGGAATAGCCGCCTGTCAACCCGCACTAAGTTATTGCTATACAAGTCCTACATACGTCCCATTATGACGTACGGAGTCCCTGTTTGGGGCACCGCAGCGGAGACTAACCTTAGGAAGCTTCAAGTCATCCAGAATAACGCATTGCGTATGTTTGCTAATCTGCCGAACTACGTCCAGCTAGACGTCCTGCACAGAGACCTCAGAATTAGGCCTTTTTTGGAACATGTCAAAAAACTTTCTCTCAAATTTCACGGAGGTCTGAGAAGCGTAAACAACCCTACGTTGGACAGTATCCCCAACTATCGGGCTGGTAATCCGGCGACGCGAAAGCGCCCCCGGTCGTTACTTGCACGATCTGTGGGAGATATCTTCTTCCGCCCTAAGAAGCGGTCTCGTCCAGCCTAGTCTTGTGCTCTTATTTTAGATGCAGACTCTAGTTTGCTGTACCTCCCTAGCTTTTGGGAACTCGCTTTCCGTTGACAAGCTTTCACAACTCTTCTGCTGCTAGGCACAACTCTTGCTCAAGGCTCAAGGCCCTGCGCCCCTCGGGGCGCCCCCAGTCTATCCCCCTCTTTATTCTTCTCTGTTGGGATCTCGCTTGGGCCCCAACACCGCAGTTTTCTGAAGACTTGGGGAAGGGCACGACCTCGGTCGCGCCCCCCCCCCCCAAGCATCTCTTAGTTGATTAACTCACCTTTTACTACTTCCTTTTTTTTCTGTCTCTTTTCCTTTTCGTCTGGAGTTTAAAGGGAGGAACTCTTCCTCTCCTGGGCACTCCACTAACCCCGTCCTTGAGATCCTTGAGATGTTCTAATTTTAGATAATGCATCGGCACATAAGATTCTGGAGTAACACGTACATTAATTCTCGAGTTGTCCTGTCGATACATACACACATACACAGATGAAAATATTTCCTAAAGTATCCAGTAGGTGGTTATGGAAATGTATCCAGAAAATGTATCCAGAAAATGTATCCAGGAGGTGGTTATTACACTGGTTGGTTGCTGTCAACGGTGTTGGTTGCTGTACGGAAAGTACGAGTACAATCTTTGGAACGCCTCCTATAGACCAAATATGCGTCTATATTTATAATTAGATTTATAATCCAATATGTATTACACAGTTTTCTTTCTGAATATAAATACCCCATGCTCCCTTCACAATAGACACAATGAGTAGCATTTTAACCAGGTGCAAGCACCGGAATCAACAATTCATCGACAATATTCAAATATCTTGCTGAGAACTTAATTAATGTTCCACAATTCCAGGAAATTCAAATAAAGTCCCGGAAGAGATTAGAAACTTTCATCGTCTTCATTATCATTTCGAGTTTGCTCCATGATAAACGTATCCCGGTACGCTAAATTCAAATTTTAAATGTAATTTTCTTCCCCGAATACGAGTTATCAAATTTTCTCACGCCATTCTCTCATCTCACCAATTTACTTGACTCTAAACCCGTTCGGAAGTCCCAGATCGAATAATCGAAACAATAATCGAATCATTCTCAAAAATCCCATTCTTGCTTCCAATAATGCGCCCCCCGGCTTGAGGGTCCCACCAACAAGTGTAGTCTGGGGCGTAATTACAGAAATGCAGAACCCCCTAATTGGGGTAATTTGAATATTCAGCGCATTATAAAGATCTTCGCTCATCATCGGTTTTAGTACTTGCCCCCTCATTTTCCAGAGCAGAAATTCGATTCTTCGGTTGCGCCCCAGCACGGGGCGATTTCTTCTAAGCCCCATTAAAATGTCGTTAGCTTGCCTAGGATTTAGATGGGGAAAATTTTCTAGGTTTGGTTTTCATTTGGCTTCCCTTTTGTTTTGGTTAAACTCAAATCAACATCGGTGTTGTTTGCGGAGTGCTAGGTATAGTTAAATTACAAGTGCTTGATTGATTGCGAAGTATACCTTTTAACCAAAAGCCAATGTTGTTGTTATTTAAGCCAATGTTGTATTGTTTTAAAATCGTAAAAAGCACATGCTTAGGTCGGCAGATATCCAGTGGTGGCAAAAAGCACCCTGAAATGAGAAGTTTAAAGCGAATTGAGTAACGTATCGCATCACATACTAGTCCTTTTTCGAGCGCCAACTTGTTGCCTTATCCAGAGGATTCGAACATCATATTCTTAAAAGTGTTAAAAAGCACATGCTAGGGCAGACAGATTTCCAGGGTATTAAAAAAACCCCAAAATGTGAAGTTAAAAGCAAATTACGTGAAAAATAATAAGTCTGTTTCTTACGCCAGAATATTGTTTCACACACAGGAATCAAACAACCGAACTTTCTGAAGACAAGTATTATATCGACTGAACTATCCTGGCTCGAATGAAAAACCTCACATTGTAAAGTATTGAGTGTTTTGAACTAACAAGCTATATTGCACTTCGATGTCCTATCCCGGGTTATTATTCTGAACACGTACCATCAATTTCACCAAATGCATCCATTGCCTTGTAAGGCTTACCTCACATCACTAACTGACCATCAATATTTTGTAGGGATGGTCACTTACCCTCCTTTTATCTCTGAAAAGTGATTTCTGCGGATGGAGAGTATGATTTGGGGAAATTGCTGACTTAATTCTGTAAGAGAGAGTATTTTGCTTCAGATCAAATGGAGGTCATTATGGATTTCTGTGGAAATTAACTTAATTATACAGTACCCTGAGTTAGATTTGCGAAATTTACGTGTGCTATGTCAAGTATGTTTATTATCTTCTAATATATCAGTTAAATCTGGTTTTGAAAATATGACGCTAGAAATGTGTGCTGTAACTTTTGGGTTACTAATAATGAATCGTATCGCCGTTGGTGTGTTGTAAAGTTCTCTCACAATATAAAGAGCCTTGCTGCTCCAACCAGGAATCGAACCCTAGATCTCCGAAATAGAGAGACGAAGCTCTACCATTGAACTACTGGGACGAAATAGCAAACTCTTCTTGTCGAAATGGACTCTGCATTCTCCATTCTCAAATGTCAGATTGGCGGGCAACTGACAATTTGACTGACCTTCTGCTAATTTCACCTCAAGTTAGCCTCCTGCTATTTTTACCACAAGTTAGCCTCCTGCTACTTTTACCTCGAGTTAGCCTCCTGTTACTTTTACATCAAGTTAGCCATCTGCTATTTTTACCTAAGTTAGTCTCCTGCTATTTTTACCTCAAGTTATCCTCCTTCTACTACTATTTTTACCCAGGTTAGAATCAATTGTGCATGGTCGTTATCCTCTCAATTTGAAATCGGCGCTCAATCTTCCTAAGTCCACTGCATCCGTACTATTCGTACTAGGGTCACTTTTAGACCTCCGACATCTTTACGCTAACCTACAGGGTTAATTAGTTCGGGCGCCATTGTAAAGATGATTGCTGGCTCAAACGGGAATCGAACCCTGGATCTTCGAACTGGCCAGCCCACTCTCCACCGTTGAGCTGCTGGGACGAAATTGCAAGTTCGTATCTTCGAAGGACGCTGCAATAACCCACGTAGTTCAGTCGACAGAACACGTATAACACGATCAAGACGTCAGAGGTTCGATTTCTTTCAAATCTAATTGAGAAGAAATGGTATGAGATATATATAAGTATTGATACAATTTTGATCTTCGCATCTGACGTATTTCTGCCGTTCCCCAGTTAAGTATTTGAATCTTTGAATTCTTGATCTCGGGACGAAAGTTTTACAGACTGAGCTGACTGGACTGTCACATCCATCATAGTCACATTCTACAAATTTGGAACTGAGTCATTGTTTCTTATCTTCGAATCATTTTTCCCGAGACAAATGTTCCACTAAGTAGGCTTCTAGTCTCAGCTGTGTACCTAAATCTTTCTTAAAATAAAAATTAATGAACTTGCGTGCAACATACGACAATCCCTACATAGAATAATAAAATTCCGTATTGTGAGAAAACAATAATATACATTAGAGCTTCTTTGAGAAACTTAAAACTTGATAAAAAGCAATAGGTGTATTGTTACCACTTTGCTAATACTAAAGTTTTGGGAAATCGCCTAATTCTTTAGAGCTACCCACTGCATATGAGAAAGTATAAAATATCTAGACAAAAGCTGGTAGTGACTCCTATGCAATGATATAAGGTAATTTCTGGTTAAAATATTAAAATCTCATTTCTTAATTTGATAATGGCGAATAAATTTAATTTCTTTTAAATTCTTCCTTGTACATCTCGGGGATGGTTATCATCAACGAACATGTTAGCGTTAACGAACTTGTTAGCTTCATTAAACATACTAGTCCATTTTACATAAAAAAAAATGCATAAAATAGCTATTTATTTGACACCTCTATATAATTATTTTACAATGTTCTTCAGAAATTGAAAAAAAATGTTCAAAATTTTAAAGGCTTTTCCCCTGGTTGATCTGCTTGAAAATGAATATGACAATATTTCCTCCTTATATACTACGTGCGTAAAGTTGTTATTTCGCAAAAGATGTTCCTCTGCATAAAATGTTTCCTCATACACAAATTTAAAATTTAAAAATTCTCAATTGCTCCCCAAAATTCTCAGCATCAAAAATTCTTGCATTGCCCAAACTTCTTATTTACAGTCTAAGATATGTGAAATCCGATTCTTTGCCTCACAATGAGGCAAGAAGTCGGTTTTGAAGCTAAGAAACGAGAATTTCCAACCCACTAAATCAAAAATTCTAGAAAGAGGTAAAAATGAAATATTTCTAAAATGCCATAAAATATTCTTTAACCTCTCTAAATCATTATATATTCCTAAAACTTCCATGCGCACACACGAACTTTTAAGTGCTGATCCTTTGAATAATTTATGCTAGGTGTGAGTATTATGGAGTAAATCCTTGAAACGTAGGGCGGCTTTATCTGCTATTTGGGATTTACATTTTTCCGAGTTTTTGCTCCTCAGGAAGTCTACGTTTGCTTTGATTGCTCCTTGGATCGGCGTCGGAGAGAAAAAAGTGGATATTTAAATATTTATTCAATGGTGGGATATTTTTACGTGGAATATTTATTATGTTTTGGTAGTGAATTTAATATGCGGTAGAACAGAAATGGGAATTAAATGTACCGATTTCTATTTGTAAATGTTCTATTTTGGCGTAAAATAAAAAAAAAAAATTAAAGTGGAGTTGGTGACACTTTACTAATAGTTGGAAATGAAAAAGAAATATTAACGAACAATATTAAGCGATTTAGTACAAAGATATCAAATTATTTATATGAAATTAATTTCTCCAAGTAGACACAGCAGATCTAGCAAATAAACTAGGGGTTGTGCTGTGAGTATAGGAGATATGGTGAGAGGATTACATTAGGAGGACCGGAGATCGAAGCGAAAGTTATCCCAGCGTATATCCGGAGTTTGGGCATCATAAATCTATATATCTGAAAGTCATTCGAAGAGGTAACTGATTAAAAAAAGGTGGATAAGATCCAAGGGGTTGCCATTCATTGGGTTCCAGTCTAAATCAGACTGCTAAAGGGCATAGCGCTTCCTGTGGTGTTCCGTCGGGACATTTGCTGCTTAGGGGACCGAAAAATTATACCGACGACACTGATCGGGGAGGTGATCGGCGACAAAAACACACCAGAATAAGATATCTTTTTCGAAAAATAAAGGGTCACCATTAAAACCATATAACAGTATAGAAACCATCTAACTTCTACTTTACAATTAAATGAAAATCACATTAGAAAAATATACATATTTCAGTTTAATAGAAAAATCTTAATAGCCTCATAAAACATATTAATGACGCTATACCTCTAAAACCCCTGCATGAAAAAAAATATTAATACACTCTCATAAATTAAAGGATCTCTCCCCCCCTCCCCTCTAGCATAAAGACGGGGGATTCGCGCAGAGATTATAAAAGTGGGCTTGCGTGGGTTATAATCTGGCACAATTTCATCACTATACTCATATTCATCTAGGGACTCTGTGGTCATACCCCACTGTGACGTAGTTTATACCTTAAATCCCTGCCGTGCTTCATTTAATCATTCATTGAATGACTTCTTATTCATCTTTTTCATGCGTGCTGTGTGCTGTAGCGCCGCTGAAGGATTAAATCGGCGAGTGATTGATTAAAGCCAGTGAGGTGGTAATGCGATGAGTCAGAGACCGGAAATTTAGCTTTATCGTGATGAAAATGAAGAAAAGGGGTGAAGAACTTTGCGGTGAATCTGTCTAAAGTAGGAAATAGCCCTTTTCATTAAGAAAAGTTTTCAGGTTGCAGATAATAGCATCGATGGACTGGTTTCTCGCGTTTTTCAGCAACGGAAAAGCAGATTACTGCAATGGGAGGCAGTAAAATTGTTATGTGCCGCAATTTTTGCCAACATTTGTGGCAATCAACGGATTCGGTCATGTCACATAATCTGCTCCAGTTTTCAGGAAAGTGTGCTCATGCTGCGTTGTTTGCGACTGTATCTAAAAAATTATGGAAGCTTTATAAATTAAGGAAACAAACAATAACTCTTTTAATCTCAATGGTCATAAATGAAAGAACTCTCTTTATTTCTGCCCCTAATAAAAAAAATCCGAAACGTAGTCTGCAAAAGAACTATTGTTTCATTATAAAACTGTTATTATCCACATAAATAAAATTATAAGTAGTGTTTATGTCTATTTATTATCTCAGCATGGTAGAACTCACTTTTTCCTCTTTGTGAGAATTATTATAACATTTCGAAAATCTAAAATTTAGTTTCGCGTTCAAAAATTAGTACTCCCGAAATTGTGAATTAATTTTGTGAGTGTACGAAGAACAGGTATACAGCTAGTCACACACACACACACACACACATATATATATATATATTTATTTATATAATGTATTTAATATGTTTTTCTAGACCCTCCAGAAACCCCATGTGATCTAAAATGTTGAATATTTGTAGACTAGTATTGACAACGATTTAGAACCTAATGGAGTTGAAGTTTTTATTTACCCCCATGGGAGAGTAGAAGCGGAGGGTTTTAAAGGGGCTTGAAATGTCGGGTGATTTAGAAGGGTAAATTTATGTATACTTATAGTATCATCAACCATCGGTCAAAACTTAACGTAGTCGAATTTTCGATTTAACCCCCGGGGTTTGAAGAACAATCTTGTCAGACCTCCCTCTCCCTAGAAAAGCCCTCTTGGTTCTAGAAGGCTGAATCTTTGCACACTTATAGAATGGACCATCGGGATGAGTCTTATATAGTCGGACTTTTGATATTCTCCTTGAGGCAGAGAATATGATTTTTGTAAATGGCTTTCCAGACTGTCAAGTAGCCCTCCAGTGACTTAAAAGGCTGAATTTTTGCACATTTGTGATATCGACCACGAAACCGAATTTAAGACGGATTTCCGATATTTATTCTGGAGTGAACAAAATAGAGGAATGGTTAAAGTCTCTTAGAACCTTCTCGAAGCCCCCACCGAGGACATAAAATGTTGAAACATGAAATGTTGAAACATAATTTGGACACTGTTGTGATTCAACTGTTAAATAATTAAAATAAAAAATAAAAAATATTTAATGATTTATAAAAATGTTAATTTTCGAATAATAAATAAAAGTGTTGTGATTTGTCCCAACAGACACTTTTCAATTGAGGCAACTATTCCCGACGCTAAGCACCATACATTGCTAAGTAAAATAAAACTTATTAAAAACGACGCTGTAACTTAATTTTTAAAGAGTGTTAGTTTTCTTGTGTTTTAGAGGCATAAATACAAGTGAGTATATAAATTTTAACAAATGATAGAAATTTAGCTATATGTTTTACATGTCTGAATTTAGAAATGGGTACAACTGTATGACCATCTGTTAACCGCTTCGCTTTTCATTTCATTAGCTGTTTCCCTTTGTCATCAAAGTCCAGCCTATTGTTTTTGAGGATTTCACTGCTGTAAATGGTTTCAATATCCTTGCCGACAGCTGGTGTGATGCCAAATTCATCCGTGAACTCTTTTTGGCCGCTTTATTGCAGAGAAGATTATCCAGAATCTGTTGAGACATTTTAATCCCCGACAATTAATCTGGGTCTGCGATTGGCCACATCATCACGAATATCTGACTAGATTTGGAGGACGTTTAGCGTAAAACAGGAATTGCAGAGAGAGAGGAACATAAAATTGAATTCCTATTAGTGAAATATCCTCCTATATCCAACCTATGCCTCGATCTAGTTGGGTGTTCGATAATTGTAATGATTGAAATAACCTAGAGAATGGCGCATGTTAGAGTCCCATAAATGATCTCATTCTCATTAAAATGAAATAAAAAACAATTAAAACGACGACTCTGTGATGCTTGGTCTTGAATAACTAATTGAATATTTTATAATTTTTTTTTAATTTTTAACATAATTACAATTTTCTAAAACAAGCTTTGACAACAATGAGACCATTTCCCTTGCTTGAACACTTTGAAAACCAACATGCCTCTGGCAAAAATATTACTGCAAATATTAGCCATGGGTGTTTTGTAAAAATTATTACTAAGAGTCCTACAAATATTACTCAAGGGCGTCTTGTGAATATTGCCCATAGGCGTCTTGCAAATATTATCCATAAGCGTCTTGCAAATATTACCAATAAATATCTTGCAGAATAGGCGTCTTGCAAACATCACCAATAAGTGTCTACAGATATTAGCAATAAGCGCCATGCACAATAGGCGTGACGTCTTACAACCATTACCAATAGATGTCTGCAAATATTAACATTAAGTGTAATTCACAAATCGCATATTACAAATACTAACAATAGACGGCTTGCAAATATTACAAATGGGCGTCTTGCAAATATTACAAATAGGCGTTTTGCAAATGTTATACATAAGCGTACCGAATTTCTTGACTAGCTTAATTTAGTCGATATGTATTACTTCTAGTTTCACAGAGATGAGATACATACATTATTGGAAAAGCTATTGATTCATATTCAGATTTGTTTAAAATATATGAATCGTGAAGGTAACTGGTACTCTCTAACCTTTTTCCGAGTTTGATCTCTTTTTCTCTAACTACATGGTATGAATCCATCCAAATCAAAGTGTCGGATTTTGAAACAGTTCCAATATTTTCCATTGTATTTTGGAGTTTATATTTTCATTATATTTCATTTCCATGTATTATGGAGTTTAACCTTTTGCTTATGGGTGGGGCAGCGTCCATCTCAAACGAAGAACCACGCAAAAAGACAGTCATTTGACATATCCTATCCCAAACAGTTCGATCCGCCTTTGTAAGCATTGGTGTCCATGGACTCCAATGTCTGCAAATAAGAATCGAACTGTTTGGGATAGGGCATGTCAAATACCTGTCTTTTTGAGAGATTTTTCTTTTGGGATGGACGCTGTCCCATGCGTAAGCAAAATGTTAAAGGAAACTATATGGTATGTATCAGTGGGAAAATAACATTGTAAATGGTTTACAATAATAACACAAGTTTTCAGGTAAAAACTCACAATTACGACAATAGTTTAATGGGCAATCTTTTAACCATGAAGCTAGAGAAAATGATATAAATCTCCTATGGATGAAAAACTTGAAAATACCATAATGCTTTGAGAATTATATATAGGTGTCGCTAGTGTTAGTAACGTCCCATCTGTTCTCATTTGATACAATAGAAAAACAGTGTTTAGTGTATATATTTTTGATATGTTCTAAGTAAAACTTAATTATGAGCAGTAATAGTAAGTGATTGTAGAACAGGGAATAGATTGCATGCAGAAAACGAAATTGAAAGGAATTTGAATAAATTTGAATGTATCTGAATATTCCTTATTGTTTGAGTTCTAATTTGTATTGCATTGATAATTTATTTCTGCAAAATTAGTAGATTATTAGTATTATTTAATTCAATAGGAGTCTTTCGTCATAGAAATACATACAATACGGTGGAACTTGTCTTACCTCAGCGATACTTGAACTTATTGTCTTGAACGATTTTGGCGTTTTCCCAACATGAAGTTTTAAAATTAGAAGTTATTTAACTATAAAATAGTAATGTTACTTTCCGTCAATGCGTACAAAAGGGTAATTCTTACTCAGATACTTTTATATACTTAAACAAACAGTGGACTCTATATCGTTAAAAAATAGGAAGTCCGAAGACCCCCTATATAGAGGTAAAAAATAGGAAGCACTAAGTGGTCGCTTCATTCGTTTTGAGGAGCAGACATTGGATATATTGCAGTCGAACTCGGTTATAACAAGTACCCTCATGATTCCTAGAGGAATAGCGCATTTTTGCTTATGTTATAACGTCATAAAATTTCAAGATATCTCGGAAAAATAAGTTGTCATTGGGCATTCTAATATGGGGGCATTTCATACGCCTTGTATGTTTCTGGAGAAAAACGTCTTCTCTCAGTAAATAAAAAACTCATCCTTTTTTCAGTCCTCCTTTCTTGCAAAGGTCCTCCCTTACCACCATTACCATTTTTGTTATTAACGCTATATGACCTACCAAATAATGAGAATTATCTATCAAATCTTCTAACGAAGGCAAGAATCCTGACAATGATCCCAATCCTACAAATATTTCTTAAAATATTTTGCGGACGAGTGCAACGAAACATTTCCAAATATCAATAAATTCGTCGATCTCACAATGAGTGAGTCACTTACAGACAGTGGAATAGTGGAAAAGGTCAAATCATATCTGGATTGTGTTGACGAAGGAGTTGATGTTAAAGAAGAAGTTGGCGGAAATGATCGAGTAGAATCAGTGAGCAAAAAAGATGCCTTGGAAGCCATTCTTATACCAGAAATTTTTATGAAGCAAAAGATGAAGATCCAAAAGTGCTTGCGAGTGTTGCAAGACAACGTTAGCGAACTTTACACAAACTTGAAAGAAAATTACTGATTTTATCTCATGAAATATGGTGCTCAAGAATTATTTTACTGTTATATTAAAACTTTTGATTTCTTGTTTTATATTAGTCAGCATTTTTTCCAAGACATTTAAGATGCAAACAAAAATGTGCTACATTCACAAAAATGTGCTACATTCACAAAAATTCTTATTCATCCTTGTATCCTGAAACTACACCCACAAGTTCAGAGGATACGCCATCGTACTAATATCTATGGTAGTGCTCTATAAATACGGGCCCAAATTTGTACCATGGGCCTATATTTTCACGTCCATATCTGTTTACTACTTTGGTTTCCCATTAGACTTTTCATCTCTGTAGCACTATTTTACAAAAAAGAAATTATGAAGCAGTTCCTTTCAGGAACGAAATTTTCGATCGTACTTTCCAACCATTAAAGGTCCGTCTCGTTGTGACTAAAAGACCTAGGACGACAAATAGTTTCATATCTATTCTGACAGCTGGTTAGCTGCCAAATTTGCCCGGGAACTCTTTATTTCAGCTCGCTGGAAGCATAAAGGACGGATAAGCCGGAAGCCTCTGAGACGATTTAATTCGAAACAATTAATTCTGCTTGGCAAGGGGCCACGGATCCCGCCATGGAATTTACATCTGTAGGAAGTTGGGAATTCTACAACGGGGGTGGAGATCGGGTGTTTTTGGATATATGCAAATGCAACAGTCCAGTCTGACAAAGTTTCTTTTTTTATCAAAAACCACTAACAACTCTTGTATCTGAACCAGATTTTTTTAATGCATGTTAAGTATAAGCTTAATAAACACCAGAAGAAAACACATACATCTTTATAAATATGATTTTAACGCTGTAACATTTTGGTGCGAATGTAGCTTTTATCTGCATTACACTCGTCAGACTTTGTAGTCAACGTTGCAAACAGCCATTTTGTGGCTAGATTTAGCTACTTCTCGGAATGCGCAGCACCCCAAAATGTTAAATTTAGCCATAAAATGGCTACGTTCGCAACTTAATTTATAAACCCAAGCGGAAGGTATAAGTTCGAAATCTAGCCATCTTTGCTATTATTTTAGCCACAATGTCCATGCAAGTGTTGGCAACACTGACTGTAGGGTCTTCTACTAGATATGACAGAAAATTTTACCATGAAAGTGACAATTTGTAGCATGTATATTTCTATTCATTAGTATGTACATATCTACAACAGGCATGATGTCAACTAACAACAATCTTAATCTAAGAAAATATAATTCTATAAAATTCAATACATTTAAAATAAAGGGGAAGATGTTAATATCATGCGGCAATAAGAGACTTCAAACATACTCTCGATAAACTTAAATTTTCAACTTTTCTTTAGAGTGATACACACGAAGATTTCCCGAATGATCGCACACATTCTTCAGAAAACATTTAAGTACAAGCGGCTAACATCTAAAGCTTAATTAAGTAACTTCCTGCGTTAGGCAAAGGCAAAGTTAGCATGACTTAATTATTCAGAGCATGCGCTGAGTACATTATCCAAGTTTACTTTAGGAAAAATTGTTACATTCGAAAGTATGTGTTAAGCTTTGTAGAAAGAAATTCGATCTCTCGTGAATTACGGCATATATTCCTTCAGTTGTGTTGTTCCTTATTTGAAGAATTTATTAGTTGTTTCCTTCGGAATGCAATTTTGAAAGCGATTTCTTCTCTGTATAAGAATAATTAGTTCAAAAAATTAGAAAGAAAAATTATAGCACCGTGTATACGAGTATTTATTTGTATTATTTCTAAGAGAATTGCAAAGTCTAAGATAAAAGATAATTTGGAACGTAGAAATGTAAACTACACATCAAATTAATGGATGCAGTTTAGGTATGCGTAGAAAATTTATTTTTAAATACACTGTGAAACAGTTCATTATAACGCATATTTGCAAAATGGAAGAATGAAAACATAAGAACAGTATAAAATACCTATCGTACATACTTTTTTTTCTGTATTTTGCAGGCGTTCTACGAATATATCAATTTATCAAAATTCTCAACTTTCCAAAATGTAAAAATAACAAATAAAGTAGATTTTACATACCAAAGTAGAATAAAAAGGTATATAGTATTTTCGTCTTACCTAAAAGAGAAAAATATAGTTTATAAAATGCATAATAAAAACGTAGCGAAATATTGAAATGTATTATCAAAATATTTTCAAATTTTCAGACAATAACGAAAAAAAGTATATTACCCGATGATTGATAAACAAAACTTTTTATCCCTATTTTATCCCTATTTCTAAACAGTCTTTCGTTGATACTAATGGTATCAATGAATTCATTGATACCAATGGCTAAAGAGAGGTCGTTCTCAAATTTTGAAAAATTTTGTCATTGGTTTAAAATATTCTAAAATAAATCAATGGGATTAATTAATACGTTAAATATGGTCAAAAATACATCTGTCTATCTATCTAGATAGATTAGATAGACAGCTATGTTTACAATTACCAATTCTTCATTAACAACTGTTCTTCTCGACTTTGAAGAAATATCAACAAATTTTTTCAATGGAATTTTGGAGCAAATTATGTGTTTTACTCAGTCAAACAGCAAACGATATCCAATATATTGTTTAATATTTCAATATAACAAAATTAACTTCCCGAAAAACAATCTAAATTTTTTTTTTCTTCCCCCCCCCCCCCCCCCAAAAAAAAAAAAAAAAATTCCACAACTCTATCTGAATAATATAAATGTATATTTACATTATAAAGTGAAATATAACTGATTGTGATTTACTGCATAAAACAAACTAGTTGAGGTATCAACCGGTTTTGGAGGACAAAAAACAGCCTCTTTCATCAGGACCTCAAATCAAAGCAACCACGGGAAGCAAAAGCAAGTAGGCTTTTGCCAGACATTGCATTTAATTGCAGACACTGCATTTAAATGTTGTATTTGTGCTCCAATTTAACGAGGATTTTACTTTTAGCACTTTTTATTTATTTCATTAATTTCGTAAGTTAATACAGTGAAACCTGCGTAAAACGATAACCTAGGGACCGGGAAAATATATCGCTATAGACAGTTTATCGTTATAGACAAGGTTGAATCTGATACACTTTATAATGGGAGTAATTTAATATGGGCGTAATATTGTTTTGAATACGATTATATATCATGTCAAAATTAAATGTTGGAAGCAATATTACAGATTAAGAATATAGATGAACATAAATTATATGAATCTACTTTCAGTTAGAAAATGTAACATGTGTATTTTAACAGAATTTCTATTATTCTAAAAATGCATGTGTATAATGATAAAAATAAAGGATTATTTTTTATTCAATAATAAAACGTGCATGAATATATAAAAACAAAAACAAAATACCTATTGTATAATCAAATTATACATACGTTAAACAGAATATAGATCGTTAAACATGTACCAAGAAAAATTTAATTTAAATTTACAAGAAAAATAATCGGATATTTTTGTTTGCTTGGTTTTCTGCAGAGAACACACCCACCATATGCATTTTTCAAACCATCTAGAGAATTTAGATATATGTTTGGGACATTCAGTAGTTAAGAAAGAAATTCTGCAAACATTCAATTAATGTAACACCATCTGCAATCGTTAAGGTGGGAGATGATTCTGTAGAACCAATTACATTTGTGTACAATATCCATCAGCATTAATAAATTGTTAAAGGCCCTATTGCTTTGAAAAGCGCTAAATTATCGTTGTAGACAAATTATTTAATATAATATCGTTGTAGACAGGTTTTATATGCATTAGTACTATAAGGAATATACAGAGGGACCGTTGTTGTTGATGACACCCAGACCTTCCGACCTACCAGAAAGGTGTAAGGTAACTGTTTGGACGGCCGGGAAGTGCCACCCAATTTAGACCGGAACCTAGTGGGGGAGGCATCCACAGGGACCGTACCTTCCTTCCCCTATCACCAACCTCTCGAAAGGACTTACGGACCCACATGTTTAACGTGATCGTACTCCGCATGAACACGGCGACAGTTGTGGCAGCGTGCAAATCTAGTGCGCAAACCACCGGGCTACCGCGCCCGAAATGTGCCAACAGCACGCGGTATTCCCAGGTGGTCACCCACCGAAGTACTAACCGCGCCCGATGCTGCTTGACTTCGGTGCTCTAACGAGAACAGGTGTTTTCAGCATGGTACGGCCGTTGGCTACTACAGAGGGACCGTGGAAAATGTCGTTATGGACAGGTTTATTGTTATGGGCAATATTGTTATAATCGGGTTCCACAGGAGACAGCTCGGATAATAGAACATTTCGTTTAATATTTCCACTTGACACACAAAAATATTTCGTTGGAATTATTTCGTATATCCAGTGGTCCATTCATTAAGCGGGTTTGATTCCAATTTAATCACACCTTCACATTTTGCTAAAATGTGAAACGCACGTGATTCAATTTACCAGTGTCTTTTAATCCTTTTCATTAATCAAAATGAAATCGTTTTATTATTTTGATAATCTGATGTATGAAAGCATTTTCACATTGCCACCAGAATCCATTTCAGTTTCTTGGTAGTGTGAGTTTGTGTGTGTGTGTGTGTGGGGGGGGGGGGCAAGGGGAGTCTTGAATGACTTTTAGGCGGTTAAGGCGCTCTTTTAGTTGCAGACCGATAGAGTCCATGATTGAGTTCGTTTCACAGCCCAGTGCCCCGTGAAATATGAAATGCCTTTATACTCCAGTCCCCAACAAAAGGCTTTATACATTTTATTTCATTTGCAGAGTGGCATCAAAGGCTAAATATGTATTCAGGAATTTTTCTAATTTTTGACGCTAGAGTGATTTAGAAAGTTATTCAAGTTTGTTTTTTTCTTTAAAATTTCACAAATAGCGCGCACTGGTTTAGATATTTTCATGCAAGGGTGACTTTCTGTGAGGTATTTCAGTGTATGTCTTGAGAGGTTTGGAAGGGTATATAGATAGTATCGATAATTGAGAATCGATGCTATTTTAAAGGTTGAGGGAATGCAAAGTATTTGTGCTGAGGGAAATCAATGGTAAGCATTTTATTTGGTCGGGAGATAGTTAACTGAACATCTTCGGAAATTTTGCAATTGTTTCGGGAAGTATTGAAAGTTAATCTATGTGAGACATTTTATACTTTTGAAGGGAAATTAATATTCGCAGAAAATTGAAGTGAATATAAACTGAGAGCGTTTACGTATAGTATTGGCTACACTGTAAAATAACCTTAAGATTTTTTATCGATCAAGAACATTTCACAAAAGTCAGCTGTATTCATTTAAGAAACACATTGATTTTCCAATCTCTTAACAAAAGATTTCCTAAAGCCACAACTACTGACATTCTTCTTATGGGGGACTTGCTACTATTTGCTAGATCCAACCTGTGGTCCAACGGTTCTCTCTCCAGCCTTGAGAAATGAGTCAGATTTGATTTCCGTGTACCAGTTGGTGAGCTATCTGTGCCTGCAATACGTCAGTAACGGTACGGAATCACCTTTAAACTTTTCTTAAGTTATGGTCTAAGTAGTTTGTCAAAATAAGTAGACAGCCCAAACATTTTAATCCAATCAAATCCGAGACCTGCAAACATTGACAGAAGAAAGCTTTTCCTGTTCAATTATTTATGCAATAAGAAAAATTTGGTCATCAATTAGAAGCCCTCTTGGACAGTTGGGTGCATATATTTTACAATGTACAAAACTTTGAATAAAATTGCCGTTTCAATCTAACCAATATTAAATTAAATAAGAGACATATTTGTGTTAAAATATACTAAAACTTCTAAAAGTTATTAACGGAATATAAATAATAAAGAAGAGAAATAAAGAATAATAAAGAAGATGAAGAAAATTCATAGCTACGCAACTACCTTTTATACTAGATTATATTGCTACGGCGTATCTTCTCAAATCTTGGGGGGTTTTCTCCGGATTCAAAAATAAGTCCACAATTCTGATATATTAGCGTTTTTATTTAAAAACACCAATAAGCATAGAC
Source organism: Amaurobius ferox (assembly GCA_951213105.1). Lineage (NCBI taxonomy): Eukaryota > Metazoa > Arthropoda > Arachnida > Araneae > Amaurobiidae > Amaurobius > Amaurobius ferox. The sequence goes on from OX578140.1 coordinate 18,229,270, forward strand.
CGGAATAATACACGGCTATAAACATTATAGCCATGTTAAAAGATCACAAAAGATCTACAGCAGCCATTAGCAATAGCAACTGATTCACAAAACTTCCGAAAATGTTCTCAAAACACTGGCGTATCTCACAATACTAGTTTTCTCGTAATACGCTAACTTTGTCCAATGCCTTCCTGTTATGCTCTTCATAAAAATCTATTGAACGTGTTCGGACAAAGGAAACTAAAGGAAATTTCGTGGAAGTTTTAGTGGAAATCTGACCCCCAGGTCACAAAAATATTGCCAACTCCCGACAACCTTATTTTTACGAAATAGCAATGTTTCACGCGGTAGGAATGGCTAAAAAGTGTTTTCTCCTTGCCGGGAAGTGAAATAACGTATGTGTTCGTATCCTCTCTGTCATCATAAAAAAAAAATTCGGTGACCTCCTCATAAACCATAATGGCCCCGAATGCGGTTTCGACCCAACATTTTCACCCCACTGTTATAAAGCGCCCAAAACGTGCAAAAACAATCAAAACCCCAAACTCCAATTTTTGACCCCATTTCAAAAACTTCACTAAACGTCTATTAGGTATGATAGGGAAAGTAAAATTTCCGAGAGATTTATATTACAATAAATTCCGCTTCCGTAATTTTTGCTTGGCCCCCCCCCCTTGCATCGTTGCGCGCTGTCGCGTTTTCTAATCGAATTCCGAAGGGGGGCTCCACTGGTGCGATATTGAATATCGCTTTTCTCGCGGCTCCTACCGACGCTATTAAAAAGATTGGCTAAAGGCTGAATTAAAAGTATTTCCCGCGTTTTTTTATTCCTTATTTTTCCCGGAAACTTTTCCCTCCTTTTTGTATCCAGCAGTCTCTCAAAGTCCTCTATTTCCATTGAGAGATGCACGAGAGGTTTTTGTTGTTGTACGTTAAATGCTCGGCCCCATAAGGGTATTGGTTTGTTAAAGTCCGTAAGAAGTTCGCTCCGAGAATCCACTCTCTTCTTGTTCCTCCATGGTCTTTTGTTCAGCCTCTCTTGTGATTCCCGGAAAACTGTGACCGTATATTTATAGAATTAGATTAATGACATTAAGAAACGGGGTAAAATCGTTTTTATCCGTTTTCCTTTTTTTCTATACTGAAAATCTGTAAAAAATGCTCTTCAGTTGTTTAGACGTAGTATGCTAATGGGAAAGTTTAATCAGGAAAGCCGATAAATATATTCAAAACATTTTTGCCAATTAGAATAATAGAAAATGATTCGGAAAGACAGAATGGAATAACACTTGGACGTGCGAATTCTACTGCGGATTTATTTGTCATTCAGGCTAATTAATCATGTACCGGAGTTGAGCTCCTTTTGATGTCTGTGTAGCCACAGAATAATTCTAAAATGCGGAAATTTTGAGAATTTGAATAGAATACAAAAATGTTTCTCGTATCTGGGTAAATAACCATTTATCATTTTTGACACAATAACATGACATCCACTTTTCTTGAATCTTATCGGGGTTTTTTTTTTTTGCCGTTTCTAGAAGCTTTTGGATTAAAAATCAGGTACATTTTTTTTTTTTTATCAGAAACGTGTTATATTCCAGTTTAACATAAGCCATCTTTGTTTGCGAAGAATAAAAAAGGCAAATGCCATTTAAAAACATTTAAGACAAATTGAACGGCCTTCATATTTTAAAATGCATTGAGCTCACAGAAAAGAACCAGATGAATGAAAATGACGTAAAAGTGAAAATTGTTATGTTGCATTTGAAAAAAAAAAATCTAGAATTTAGTTTTTCAATAAATAAACTAGATATAACTTTATTATTACAGTAGTATATTCAACATATATTGTAAGTTGAACGCGTCCAAGTTTCTGGATAACTAACGTTTAATCACAAGCACAAAGTAAACAGGAACAACATACATTCAAACATTAAATAAATGATCCACTAATTACATAAATTTAAGCGGTAATATTCTCAAAATACTGGTGACAATAATTTTAAACAACTGCTACTATTATTCTCAAAACATTGACAAAAGTCACAGTTCACTGCAGCTCGTATATTGTCAACTTGCCAACTGAACTCCAACAGGGGGATGAATCATTTTATAGTCTCTCTATAGAAACTTCTGGAAATTTCTCCATATCTCTTAGACTTATCGTTATTTCGAGAAGTTTCTGGAGCATTCCGGAATTCGCCAAATGTAGCTAAATTGGAGATGAATTGTCAAATCTGGTAACCCTTCTCCTAAGTTCCGAAAGTGGCAATCCTGGGCTCACGTTATGCTGACGTCATGGACTGTGTTTTATTTTCTTGGATTTCGAGACAGATGAAAGAGGAGGCGGCAAAGGGAATATTGCGCGTTCGCAACACTATTGTAAATTAAGTCACTTTCGCAGCACTCTATAATTCGTAAAGATAGTGATGTAGTGCATTCCATCACGAAATTTGGTTTCTTGCAACTTGATTATTATTTCCGTATTGAAATTTTTCAGTATGTACGTTAAAATGTTGCACATCAGAAAGAACTTTTCAGAAAATTTATTACAAATACAGAGCTTCAATTTTGTAGAAATTTTCAATTTGTAATGGTGCACGGTTGGCGTTAGAAGTTCTCTGTCAATTGACAGGGATTCGGATCATATCTCTACGGCAACCTGGTTTATGCCGATGGAAAAAGTTAAGGAGAAAATATTTTATAATTCAAAGCGAAGTCACGATCAGGGGAACGAGGTCGACCGAATCACCCACGGTACTGTGCTGTCCGAAAAAACGATTCCTAGAATCTCGACCCCAGTCGCCGACGGGTCTGGAAGATGGTAACGTAGATTCAGTTACTCTCCGGCAATTGGAAGGGCCGTTTCATGAATCCCCGGATATTATACACATCGAATAATCTCCTTAGAGGAGGCGTGTCAGAGGGGAACGAGACAATACCCGCCGACTAGGTGCCCTCACCCAAGAGGAAAGTCAATTGATAGAGGGCGCTCCTAAGCGGAGTTAATATTACTGTGTTTGCAATAGAGTTTGCAGCTCCGCTATTGGAGCGCAATCTATCGATCGACGAGGAACGACGATTGACAATCTTGAAATAAGGCGCATGTATGGAGGATGGATATCTGAATCAAACAATCGATAGAGGACTTTGCAAATTGGAAAACGGCTGTTGTGAAATATATCCAGGTTTTATAAACTACTGTAAATTAGAATAAAATTACAAAGACTTTTTATGACGATTTAAGATCCCTTCTGCTATCCCGGACATTCGTGTAAATTAGCGCATTGCTCTAACGTATGTTAACGTGTACTGTATAATCTTTTTAAGCAATGTGTTTTTTTTTGTCCCGTTTCGGCAGTGTGTTGTTTATTATTTTATGACAGTATGTTATATCTGCATAGCCAATTATGAATGTGTGAAATTGTAAGTAACTAAAAATGATTAATCTAATCGAAATATGCTTGATTTCTACTCCAAATATAATGCAATCCTGCTCTGGTGCGCCCACAGAATCCACTAAGTAAAAATGTTTCGCCTTTATTGGTTATTAGTTTTATTTAAGACTGGAACTTTAGAATTAAACACTTGATTCATTTCTTCTGTTGGGAGCTATAGATCTAGTATTAAAAATAAATACATTTTAAGCAAATTTGTAACCACATTTAATTGAAAAACCCATCTTTCGGTTTATTAATTTCGTCCCCCCCTCTCCTATCACTGAAAATTCCAAATTTAAACTTCTCTTGTTTCTTCAAATGATTATAATTCGAGGATGCGACACAATTTTCTATCTTTTCATCATTACATCATAACCTCACAGAGATTGTCACTGTTCTCCAAGCATATTATCGTTCAAACAATTCAGCACATCTCAGCAAGCAAAACTTTTCAGGCACGAAAGATCTACATGGGGGAAAATTATATTTACACTTAGTTTTACCAGAATCCAAAGATCCTCCTTAATAAGTCGCTGAGAAGACAAATACGCAGACTCTAAATTCGTCTTTCTTGCACGGTTTAATTACAGAGCGCAAACACTTGAACACGCAATCTCTCTTCTCTCTGGAGATATAACGATTGATCTAGTCCGCTGTTTCTTCTCTTTAAATCACGTGTTTAAAGCATACTTATTAGTATCAAAATTTGGTAGATTACAAAATAAATTTGATTTAAATATAGCTCGTCGATTGTTTATTTTTATAATTATTCAGTAGGAACACTACATATAAGAAGGGATAACAGCTATTATGAAACAAAAAGTATGGTCTACTTCATATGTAGTTATTTACTTCACAGTTTAAAATTTATACCGTGTATGTTGGTAAGCATGCATATAGACAACACTAACAGATATATTATTTTTACTGAAATATTTTTTTATCTGTTTAAACGATGCTATTAGTCATGATTATCTTATAAAATTTCACCCATTCGTGTTGGTTGTACAGTTCTTTTAAACGGGTAGTATTCAGTTTTAATACGATTCAACCGTAACTTTGACAACGGTATTAGATTCGTCGGTGCATGAACAGTGAAAGAAGAAATATTAGTTGGATTTGCTTTACTGATTGTGTTCTGCTACATGTTTATCAATTGATATATTTGTGCGAACTTTATTTGATGAACAGTTTAGAGTGAATGGAGTTTCCCTTGATTAGAATTTCCCTTGATTAAGCTTTTAGAGAGAGAGACTCTATCATGTCCTATTTACGCCATCATGTCCTTGGACAAAGACCGCCCATATATATCGCTCACTAATCTGAGTTTTAAATGCTTGCACTGAAAGGATTCTTGAATTATTAAGTTTTTATCCAAAAGCAGAACAATTTTTTCTCCTTCAGTTGTATCCGAACAAGAGGTTTAGATTGATGGTACGAATATGAGAATTCGTACTTATTTTAAAGCTCTGTCAGCCAACCATACTATTTGCAAGTTCTCGATCGTACACAGGGCTGAACTTTGACAGTTTATCTTTCTGATAAATATTAAAATATTTAATATGAATATTTTGTCAATTAGCTTAAACATTCAAAAAGTAACCATATTATAACGCTGCCTTTCGTAGAACGAAGTTTTTGTCGGTTTTTAGCACCGCATAGTAAGTATATTTTATAAATTTAGATTTTCCACCCAGAAGCATTGATTAAAGGGAAAGTTCTTTCAATACATATATTCATTTTAAAATATTTATCACAAAACTTACAATACCAAAATGCATTTGAAATTCTATATTATATTCAAAACCCTCATTTCTCAATTTTACACTAACTAATTTACCCCGAATATCAGTCAAATTCAAATTTCGATCTTTTCTTGTTTTCCCAAATGATTAAAGTTTGAAAACGTGACACAATATTCCCTCTTTACACACTCCCATCATAACCTCGCGGAGATTATCACCATTTTCCAGTCATTCATTCAAAAAACTCAGCACAGCTCTGCAAGCAAAACTTTTCAGGCACGAGAGAATCAGACATCTACACGAAGAAAATTCTATTTACATTTGGTTTTACCGGAGTACAGAGATCTTCGTTAATAACTCCCTGGCTGAAAAGACAAATACAGATCCCGAATTCGTCTTTCTTGCACGGTTTAATTACAGAGTGCAAACACTTGAGCACGAACACCGCCTTTCGGGTGGAGATTAGCGATTGATCACGCCGACTGTTTCTGACGGTTTCTCCTGTTTTGATCACCTCTATGTAAATCTTACCTATTAGCATCAAAATATGGTAGAGTGCATTGTAAACTGATTCTAATTTATATACATATATATATATATATATATATATATATATATATATATATATATATATATATATATATATATATATGTATAATAGTAAATACACAAGCAGATGTCTGTCTGTGTATCTGTTTGTGTATTTACTATTATATAACTGCTAAACTTGAAAGTGCGTCATTGCGCCTTTGTATTATGCAGTGTTTTGATTAAGTTTTTTATGTATCGTATTTTTAGATATTTTTCTTATATATATATATGTATATATATACAGGATGATAAGTTCGGAGCAAAAGTAAAACGCTATAAAAAATTTCTATGGGTCGGAGAAATATGCGGTTTGCAGAATAATATTCACCGTGCTGGGGGGATTTTGTATGGCATGGAATAAAAATAGTTCAAAATCTCGACACTAGGGGGCGCTGCTGCAGATAAAGCCATGGAGGTGACTTATGCATATCGTTCACGCAACACAAAATTAGGATCAGACAAAAATATTAGTGAATATCACCCTATACGACACATCAAGTGATGGAGTTCCTACGGTCAACGTTTGGCGCTAATCGCCTACTGAGCAGGCATAGCACATATGAATGGCCAGCGAGATCCCCAGATTTCACACCCTGTGATTTTTGGTTGTGGGGATTCCTAGCATCGCGGGTCTATAGAGGAAGTCTCCAGTCCTTACCAGCACTGAAAAACGCCTTACGGTAGGAGGTAGCAGCTAGTTCCGTTGATATGCTGTTTCAAGCTGTATCAGCCGTAATACCGCGACTGCACTCAGTAGTGGAATGTGGTGGTGGACACATTGAGCACTTGCAGTTGTAAATCATGCTGAAATAAAATATATCATTTCACAATTATTATCTCGCATTGCTTTCTTTGCAGCAGCGCCCCCTAGTGTCGAGATTTTGAACTATTTTTTTTTCATACCATATAAAATCCCCCACTACGGTGAATATTAATCTGCGAACCGCAAGTCTCTCCGACCCATAGATATTTTTTATAGCGTTTTACTTTTGCTCCGAACTTCTGAATCATCCTGTATATATATATATATATATATATATATATATATATATATATATATATTGCATTCTTACATTCTTACTCTAACTATTCACTTCTGCACACTATCCTAATTCCTTTTGAATGCTTCGTATTAAAGAACATTCTATTTGCAATCTATTCAAATTTATACTGCATTTGCGCTAAATTTAGTAATAGAATTTATTATATTTATTATTAATAATTATTATTAATAATTATCACGTATTACTTTTTAATCTATTTTCTTCCAATGTTGATTGAAGTTTTCTGTGGCTCATTCTCCTATTTTATTCTTTTCTTTTATATGCCTAGGTTATTAATTATAAATATGCTATAAGTATTATAAATCGTATTCTTCCTTTCTGTTTGTTAATTTAGTAAATTTTACTTGTTATATTTATATGTATTGCTATTTTTCTTTAGCCATTAGTAATGTAATATTAGAAGATACAAATTCAAGTACTGCCATCTATTGTTATTTTTTCTTACTATTTGTTAATTTTTGTAGTTTTATGACTGAGTAATTACTAATGGGATTTTAGTACTGGTGGTATTAAGAAACCTTTTTTTAATATTATGAACTGTACTTTTTAGTACAAACTATTTGTTATTACTTAATTGGATAGGATTCTATGTGAATCCAAGAATTTCACTTTATGTATTTTATAATACCTTGTGTTTAATCTACTCTAGTTTAGAATTGATAGTAAATTTATAGTTAAATCATTTCTTCTTTCTTGTAATATTCTCCTTACTACATTATTATTAGGTTTTACATGGACTTAGTTGTTTATACTTATATATAAGCAATTATTTTATTTATGTTATTAATTCCTATATGTTATATTGTCTTACTCATAAAATTACTATTACTATTATGAATTACACTTCTTATTTGATTTAGTGACTGGCAAATATATTTATACTTATTATTATATAATTAGATAGATATTGCCCGGTATTTTCAATTTGTGTTGGGAATTGTTTAGACCGATATCTATTTACCAACATTGTACCATGGATAGTTTTGGATATAACCATTGCCCAGCTAAAAATTACAACTTCAATAAATGTAAGAATAAAAATTGCAAAACCTGTCCATTTGCTTCTAACTATCAAATTACCAATCAAAATAGCCAAACGTCTTTCTGTAAAATTTTTCATTGCATCTACAAAATATCCTGTCACATGTGTAATTTATCTTATATAGGATAGACAAGTAATCCTATTCATCTACGTATGAATGTTCACAGAGATCATGTCAAAAAATTTATCCTCAATAATAATTTTCTTCCTACTTCTAATAAAATTGAATATAAACACTTTGCTAAACATGGTTTTGAAAATATAACTATACATATTTTGGATATAAAAACTAATACAACTGATAGAATGTTCTTTGGAAACTTCTATATTAAATCAAATTGTACTCTTTTTCCATATGGATTAAATCAATTATATCTCAATGGTGATATTGTAAAAAATAATTTTGTAGATAATAAATATTCTACTTTTAATCACCTTTTTTGAATCCTTATTTACATAATAGAAATTCGGCTAAACTCAAAAAATTTAAACGCGGTAAAGGAAGCTCCCCCATCACGACTTTAAAGCTGAGATTAAAAGTACTCATCAACATTTTAACAACTCATTTCAATGGAAATTATAAAATCATGGGTATTTTCGGTTAAGAATAAACAATTAAATACAGATTATGCTATTTTCTTAAAATTAAATCTAACTAATAAACATTTTAATCACATTTTCTAGGATTTGCTCATTACTAGATCAAAATATTTAAAAATAAAACTTAATCATTTTCATAATAATAATTGTTCTAATTCTTATTGTGTAATATCTTTTAAGCATCCCATTTATAATTCTATCAATTTAATTTTAGGAATTTATTTAATCGGTTTCATCATTTATTGCCTGTTAAGGATTTGAATGTTATTAAAACTTTTAAATACAACAAGCCTATTGGTAGAACAATTTTTGATTACAATGAAATTTCCCAATCTCTATCAGTCGATAAAGATTCCTCAACAAATTTGGATGGTAAATGTATTTGTAGAGTTGATAATTATGCTAATTTTATAAATCCATACTTGGGGCATATAGTTACTGGAGACTTAGCCATATTTAAAGATAATAATAATTATGCTATTTTCTGCAAAAAATTCTATATACGATATCTGTTAGGTTATTTAAAAAATAATAGTCTAGTTAAACTTGATTCACACTCTGTTAATAGTATTAAATTGAAAATTATCAATACATATAGTGATTTAGATATTAATAATAAATTTTTGAAATTTCCATATATTGTGCTTATTCCTAAATTTCATAAAAATCCTATTAAATTTAGAACTGAAACTAATGGTCATAATTTATACTCTACTACTGCTAGTAAATTATTACTAAATTATTTAAATGTACTAAATAGGAATTTGCGTGATTCTAGTACATTATTCTAAATAATAGTAAAGAATTAAAAAATAAATTAACATCACAAGGTAAAATAATAGGATTTCAAACTTTTGATTTTAAAGATCTATTTAATAATATTAAGATTACTAATCTTTATGATGTCATATTAGCTTTATATAATGCCTATATTACTAATCATTCTCACCAACCTAAATTTGCCAATTTACTAAATTTCTCCATTTTGTTCTTTTCAAGAATTATATTTTTCAAAGTAATAAATTATACTTACAAGTCTCAGGTGTTCCACAAGGTGGCTGTAGTAGCAGTATGTTAGCTAATTTATACCTATATCATTATGAAAAATTCTTTACTTCTACAGATTATAAAATTTATAGATATGTAGATGATCTGATTTGTCTTGTATTTACTGATAATTATGTCATAGATATAGATTTCTATCCGGGTAATTTGGAATTAATACTTAATGAAACTACTATTAGTAAAAATATTAATTATTTGGATTTAAATCTAATTATAGACCCTACTAATGGGGTAGTTACTAATTTATATGATAAAAAAAGATTTTTTTAAATTCAATATTAATAAAATATTACCTTTTAATTCATGCAACTCGATTCAATTGTTTAGAAATATTAAACTTAATAAACTTTTTAGACCTTATAGATTATCAGATAAAAAATTTCATGCTTTGCACATAAATAACCTCATAATTACCAGTAAATTATATGAATATCCAGCACATTTAGTAAATGGTATAGTTAATAAATTTCGATTAGCCTAGAATTGTTAATATTCTCTCCTTAGTATCTTATTTTAGCCTTACTTCTACATTCTCTTGTTTTTACATTACAATATATTTTCATCTTTCTATTTTGCAGCTTTTATTGTAGAATATCACATTTTACTGCCATTACGCCGTACGGTTTTTATTACTTACTTTGGCAACAGTAAATCTCTTCTTTACTCTTTATCGAATAGCAACATTGGTCTAGTAATTTTTTTGCTCGTCACGATTGTACATTTGATGTGTATTTTAAGGTATTTATGTTTCCTTTCTATTTTTTCAATCTTTATGCTTGTCGTCCTAATAACACATGTTTACGATAAAATATATCTTGTGTTTCAGAAACAAGCATTTTTGTGTTCATTTCGTTCAAAATATTAGGACTTTATAATGATTTTTTTCGAAATGAACTATTCTTAAGCTTAGAGCTCTTCCACGTGCAAGCGCTAATACTGGATTATTTTGGTACTCTTTTTTTTCTATTCCTCTTCATTGACATTTGTTGATTATCTTTAGTTTTCTGAACTGTAATATGTATTAACATTTCATTTTATTTCATTGTATTCTGTAGGCATTAAATTTTTTTAAGGGTAATGTATGATTAGAAGGGTAAAGTATAGGAGTGAGGAACACCCTCCACCCATAGGAATATCTTTGACTTGCTGGTAATAGTCAGTGCCGTTAAAAAGTATGTTTTCAAATAGAACAATCTTGATTAGGGCTTTATATTTACTCAATATAATGCATTCGTGTAAGAGATAAGTCTCATAAATCTCCAATAAAATATTAAAAAGGTCTTCAAGATCAATATTATTAAACAGATCTTTAAAATCGTAGCTTCGGAATTTCAAACGTTCAGTGAAGAATTTGAGTTTGTTCAGTACTTCGTAACTATTGTTAACTATAATTCTCGTGTATATCTATTGACAAATTTAATACAACATCCTATTGACAAACGAACAAGACGTATGCGGGTTGGTTTTTATAAGGAATCCGTGCGGTTGCTTCACCACCTTGTATATAAAATGCATAAAGTGCAAATTTTTGTTTGTCTTGTGATTGTAGTAATATGTCACAATAACTGTGAAGGTTCTCTGCGATAGGTCCCTCAACGATACTTAATAAAACTAACATGTCGGTATTGAAAGGGTAAAGTATAATTTGACTTGTACGTACTAGTATTATACATATAATAGATTAAACATTTTACAAATGCATTTTTATTACAAAAGGGAAAAATATTTCTTTATTGAAGGATTGGGGAATATTTCTGAAAGATACAAGATATCTTTACCAAGTAGAAGAAAGTGCTATACAATAGATCATGCGTAAATCACCAGCATACTATTAACACTATCTGCATCAAGTGGATAGAAGCACAAGTTAAAATCAAAAAATAATTTCTCTGCCTTAAGATATAAAGTTTTATTTCGCGTGAAGCTTTAAGAACATATAAAAAATAATTCCTCATTTTAAGTTTAAAAATAAATATAACTTCAAAAGAGTTTGAAAAATAAATCTTAATAATCAAATAATATTTCAGTCGAACATACCAGGATATCGCCATGAAGAAAAACATGAATCTCGCATCGTTATAAATCACTAACTGAAAAGACAAATACAGATTGCTAGCTTTCTTTCTTGTACGTTTAATTATGAAAACACAAAAGCTAACGCACGCGAACGTCTGTCTCTTCAGATGTGATCTTGGCGATCGATAACATCATCAACGCTGAGGCAATTTCATTTTCTTTAAGCACTGGGGTGGAAGTTTTGAAACATCAAAATTAAGGTAGTTGAAATAAAGTGCTGTTTACAAGTGACAGTGGAGTCCCGATTATCCGTGTTCCAATTATCCGAAGTTCTGTGTTATCCGAGCTAGCTATTTTTCCCACTTACTCAGTTTCTCTGATGAAGTCAAAATATCAACTCTGGTGGAGTTTGGATATTGCTTTTTCATTGAAACTAAGGAAGTTGATGATGAAAATAATCTTTCGCTCATAGAATTTGATAAAAATCTTCCAGTTTCAGAAACTACTTCTACAGAAGACATTCAAAATTGCTCGAATGTTTATAAGTAACAAGAAATGACCTATGACATGATTATTAATTTAGTGAATGAGAGAAAGCAAGTGAGTAAAAAGAAGTGGATAATGTGTGTTAGGAGAAAATTCAAGAATTCCGTTATCGGAAGGCATAACTGCGATTGAGACCACATAGCAATACATTGAACAGTGGGAGGAATGTATGTTTGAGTATGCACAGCGTGTTCAAAACAAATAAACAAATCTGGTATTTACATTAGAAAACTATTACTGAGTCTTAAAATCGAAGCGAATTGTAACATTTCATCATCTTTACATTGTCTTAATCTGCGTATTTTTTAAAACCTCTTATGTAATAAAAGTGAGTCTTTACGAATGTTTGTATATGTGCGTACCGCAACAAAAACTTCAAACGAAGTACAGTAAAAAAATTCAGTAAAAGTTTTATTTTAGGTCTAGCTCGGATAGACCTCGGAACAATATTTTAAAGTTTATTAATGTTTAAGCGAAATTTGGGGCAATTTTCCACCTGTTTTCTTCAAAATAACTCAGAGCAAGCAGTTTTTATGATTTAGATCTTATTGCAAACGTCTATCTACCACACTGTGAGGGGGAGATGGAACTGAATATCAATTGACTGGGGATTAAAAATGCAAATGTTTAACCTTTTCAGTTTTGTAGCTTATTATTTATATTGGGTATGTAGACATTTTTTATTACTGACGGCAATTTGAGACAAAATCATGTGATTCTGATGAGACTCTAAATGCGAGTTACACAACCAATAACTTACACAACCAATCCTTCTATTCAGTAAGGGGGGTGAACGCGAGTTCTCGCTAATTCATTATAGATCAGAGTCTAAAGCGATACCAAGGAAAAAGCAGGGGCACTCAAGTATTATTAAGGAACATAGTAAGATTATCATAAGTGTTTATCTACTGCGAAGGGGCAACGTGGGGCTTAGCGCCCTATTAGCAATTCCATGACCGCTACGCGGGT